>JAODVP010091842.1:0-12212 GCA_025400035.1 Tetradonia laticeps
ATATATAAGCTTGTAGACCCCATAAGTAAGTTACTAGCAGAACATAAAGAGAGGGAAATGCATACCGTATGTCCCTACATAGCTATTATGGAAGTCGCATTTCCACGTAAAATAATCATTTCCGATAATGATGAAAGTTTAATATAAAATATAATATTTATAAGAAAAGTTTGGTTCTCAGAAGTAATTATGAAAGTTACCAAAGATTTTTCTACAACTCCTTAACACCCGACTCGAGGAAAATGAAATAGTTCTTTCATTTAACTTTATTAATAGAAACTCTGCTTTAACTAATATGGACTTTAACCTATTTTTTATTTCTTATTAACTTAACACGGTATTTCGTTTGATATTAACTAAAAAGGTTTCATAATTTAGTATATAATCACTACTAAGCAACAACATGTATTGTTCCAGCTGAATCCGTACCGCCCCCGACAACATCCCAATTAATCGACAGTGAGTATCTACCCCATGTACAATTAAAGCTGTAATTTGCATCTAGCGTTGCAAAGGCTTCCCGCATGCTTTCTCTGCCACCTCCACCGCTACTTGCATCGCCTACATCACTTGCAAAGCAATTTGCGCCGCAGACTACCACTCAAGGGATTCTGTTGTGTAGCTGGCGGTGGAGTACCGCAATAAATGCAAATTACACAATTACAATTTGCTTAATGTAGACAATCGTTTCTGGTTTGTGGTGCATTGGAGCAAATACAAATTATCGATTCGTAGCTCATAATGCTAATATAGGTATCTGGAACAAATATATAATTTACTCATAAAAGTAATTTGTCTACAGTCGCTGTGGCCAATTCAATTCCCTTCGTCGGCTTCGGTTTCCTAGATAATTTCTTCATGCTACTATTTGTAAGTACATATATAGATCATTAACAATTCACATTCATGCAAATCAATTTAATGCGCTCTAGGGAGACTATATAGACATGTACCTTGGATCCTACTTCTGTTTGACAACAATGGCCGCCGCTGCGTTAGGCAACACCTTCTCAGATGTCCTGGGAATAGGTACCGCGTTCTACGTGGAGCGGCTTGCCAACAAGATCGGCTTCAATCCACCCAAACTCAACCCCATCCAGATGGATATGTCCAGCTCGCGGAATTTCGCCAACCTCGGTCGAGTTTTAGGCGTTACCATTGGATGCCTACTTGGGATGTTCCCTCTTTTGTTCCGTAAAGGAAAGACAAAAGAAGAGGAACCGAAGGAAGAGCCACAAATCACAACAGATAACAAGTAGTATGTACAGAGAATTCACTGTCAAGTCCAGAGGAACACGTTCTTCCCTAATTATAAAACCTTAGCAGGCTTAGTTTGCGTTAAGCTATTTATTTGTCGATCGAATCAAAAAGTAGTTCACGTAGTTTCATTGCAACGTAATTACATTACACGAAGATATTATCGATAGTTGGCAATAAAAGCAAAAGCGCATATTTGTTTTAGGCCTAACTTACTCTAGAAGAACATTCTAGGAACGAGAGGAACTGCCACTGCAACTTTAATTATTAGACTCGTTAGACTACCGTAGGTAAATTTTAGAGTCTAGGTTATACACTCTACACCAAAGATTCAATTATTCAGAAGATGTTTAACAAGCTAACCTACGATTACGGTTTTAAGCTATCTTGTAATAATTTATTTATATTTGTTCCGGTTTTATAATTAGTCAAGGCCTTAATATGGGGACGCAATTAAAATAAAACCACATTATTAACACGTGGCATAGGAATATCTAATTTAGATAAATCGGTACTTTATGAAGCGTGTTAAGAGTGTGTTTTTAACATTAGTTTGTTCAGTGTTTTGTAATTTTATCATTTTGAGGTAACGATCGATCAATTAATATGTGAGATGTGTATGACTGTTGAATCTTGTCTTTATCTAAATGAATTAATGTACAAATGGAAATGGTAGATATATTCTTCTACTTCTTAAACTCTTAAACAATTTTAACACTGTTACGAAAGCTACTAGGTTGTATTATAATAAGATATTAAATAAATTAACTTCTAACAGATAACAACATAGATGTTGTAAGCACACAAATTTTATTTCTCCAAAAAGAGTATAATTAAATTAAAGTTCCATGAATCAAACTGAGATTTCATGAAACAGCTCACCAAGCTTAATGGATTTCGCGCCGTTCGTTAAAAACAGTACATCATCTTTGTAGATAGTGAGGTTGTGTGTAAATGATCGTATTCGGCCCTTGGTTGAAGTTGATTGATTGGGGGGTTAATAGGTTAGGTTTAATGTGGATGTGCGTGGGACATGACACGTGATGTATACTTTTCTATATCAATCAATTAAGGAAACCTAACTTGGATGAGCCGAATCGAAATGTTAAGTATTCTGCCATTTCCCATTTCTTGAATTATTTTAACACAGTCATGAAAGAAGGATATTGAATAAATTATATTCTAACCAGTGAATCGTACTAGAACCGATTTATAAATTGAAATTGGTTGGATAACGGATTTTATCCTTGGTTTAAAACGGTAATGATTATTATGTACTTGTTTTCATGTTGCGCAAATGAATTACAGAGCGTCGGGTAATAAGCATTCGGATAATCGGAGTTTTACTGCATTTGAGAAATTAGAATATTTCCGCAAATATCATTGAAACGGTTTGCATCCCTGATTATAAAAGATGTTAAGACAGATATTATTAGACAAAAAATTTTATTTCTTCAAAAAATTAAATGAAAATTCCATAAATCAAACTGAAATTTCATAAAACAACTCGCCAAACGTCAATAAACCGGTATATTTTCCGCCCTTCATTAAAAATGAACATAACCGTACCTCTAAGCCTTGACCTCCTGGAAGAAATTAATGTGTGGGAGATAGCCACTAATCGTCTCAGTCCACTCAGTGTGCCAGGAACTCTCCAACAAATCCTGCATGCGTATCTTCGTCCCTTTGTGCAGTTTATCCTCTAACTCCACCTTCTTCGAATTGGCTATAGACATGTCCAAGAAATTCGCCTGTGTCAACTTCCCTATGAAAAACTTTCCCGGGAAGAGCTTGAAAGTCTCGACGAATCTGCTAGCATGCGACAACCAAGTCATGCTAGGACAGTTCCACCAGTCCCAGGTGATATCCTCACGATTACTATGGTTGGTATTGTCGTCATGGAAATCATCCTCTTGGTGCGTGGGACTTTGAATCGAAGCCAGAATAATGCTGGTGTGCAGAACGTCGATAAGGTAACTCGCGGGTCTCTTGTTTTCATTTTCTACCAAAGCGAGTAGAACGTCATCGTTGTAGATCGTTTGGTTGTGCTCTAAATGATCGTATTCGGCTAGGGTCGAAATTGATTGTTTGGGGGTTTCGTAGGTTAGGTTCAATGAGGTAGGAGCAGCAGGTTGGTGGAGCGTGTGACCTGGGATTTGACTCGCGATGTACATCGAGGTTATAATTGTGAGGAGGCCAGCAGTGTAGGTTGCTACTAGAACAGCCATGATGGTTGCCAGGGAGTTTATAAGGGTGTTAAGGTCAAAAGTTCGCATGAGCGTTTGGAGTTCGGTATATGTGAAGTATCCGCGGATCTTGCTCTCGCGTCTCGCGAGAGTCTCTTCGAGTGTGTTGAATTTTTGCCAAAATGTGGTTTCTTTCACAAAGATATCCCATTGCTAATAAGGGAATTTAATAATTAGAGTTGTATACAAAGAACAGTAATTATTCCAGTCAAGATGGAGTGTAAATAAAACATGCAATACTTGGCACATTTAAATTTAAAAAGTCGCTTACGCTCTAAAACTTTTTACCGGCTGTAAAGGTAATGGCACTATAATATCACTAAAGAATCTCAAGAGATAAACTACCCGACATACGTTATGCGAACTTTTCAGTTACGCGTAATGAGCAACGAGATTATAACATACTTAATAATATTCCCATGGCTCTACTCCACTCCAAGGGAAGCAGATGCCATCATTAATTTTTACTGACTCTAAATCCCGTAAATCTCCATTTAAACTAATTTATAGTCTAGGCAATCCCGCTTAAAATAAATGAACACCTTGGAATCATAGAATAAAGAACGATGTTTCCGCTTTAAATTGTTTTATTTTCTTTTACAAAAGTAGGGAATTCGTTAAACGCAAAAAGCGAAATATACAGGGTGAGATAGAACTGTACCAACAACAGCTGAAGAATACTAAATTTAGAAATAACATGTTCATTCATAAAGAAAGAAAGTTCCGAAAAGTGATCCGCCGGAATCGAACCTGCGACCCTTTGCGTTCCATGGTAATGCTAATCTGAGCTACGTCGGACCCGAAATCCAGCCGACCCATCACCTGCAATACCAACAAACTACCAGAGGTTGATCAAGGATGTTTTCTGAGTATTTTGATATAAACTTATGGTTTCTGATGGTTCGTTACGGAGTTATTGGACTTTCTTTTTGTATAGAATTGAGACAAAGAGAATATTTTTGGTTGCAGAACTAGGGCGACAAACTTTCAACGATTGACCAGGGATGTTCCGACTACTTTGATATTAGGACCATATGGTCTCTGGTGCACCCATCCGGAGTTATTTCAATTTATTGGTGTGCAGAATTGCAATAGAGAATTTACATGCAATACGCGATGAAACGAGAACGTGGCCGACACACTTTCCGAGGTTGACTGGGGATGTAGCCCAACTAATTTGATATTAGGAACGTATGGTCTCGAGCGACTCGTTCTCGAGTTATTGCAATTTCTTTTAGGGTAAAATTGTGCAAGTACACAACAACAAAGTGGAATAACTCTGCAATCGGATACCATATATTCATATCAAAATACTCAGAAAACTACCCTGATCATCCCCTAGACTTTGTTGATAGTGTTCCGACTCACCCTGTATATTTACGATACTTCTTTCTGACACATATTTTGCAAAAGTGTATTTTTAGATATGAGGAATTTTTGCCACTGAGGCAAATACATTTTAAGTGGTACTATATTTTACATGCACATGTCTAATTAAAGCACCGCGCTTTTATACTCTTAAGAGGAGCACTTGCGCTTTAACTTCATAAACTCCTCAGCGGCGTCATATCACTAAGGTTGTGTGTATGCAGTTCGGATTTTACGTGCTAGTAAACGAACTGCAGGTGTTTACCAGTTAATCCATTTAGCACGCAACAAGTTTACAAATATTATGAAAAAGCGTTAAAAATCTGAGGATTTAGGGTACTTCTAATTCATTTAACTCCCGCCTAATTAGACAATTACTCTCACAATTTAAAAGAGTAACACTTCTGGTTTAAGTTGTTAAAACAATCATAAGCGGTTAGTGAAAACGCACTAAATTCCTACCAATTCTATTACATTATTTTCTTTGTCACTCTTCAGTCCAACACGACTCCTTATCCCCTCATTGTTCACACATTCTTCCGACTGATCTTTCTGTAGAATCCTGCAGTCGAGGATACTTATCGTCAGCGGGGACCTTTCCTTGATCATACTAATGATATAGCCATGCCTCTGCAGTCTATGTATAAGCGCGAGCGAAAAGAATGTCGTAAGTACTACTGCGGCCTCTTTTGAATTTCATCGAGGGAGAACTTATTGCAAACCCAGGAAAGCTGAGAAAGGACGGAATGAATGCTTATTCATTCGCATTTAACACCATACAGCTTGAGAAGTACTCCAATGTTGTTGGTAAGGCACAAAATTGCTTGAATAAGCGAAATTTTAGCTCGTGATTGTACATATTTTAATAAATATAAAAGATATGGCTTTGTATTATAAGTTAGTTGTACACTTTTACGTTTGTAGGTTTAGTGCAGCACTTTTTATCTTTTACCAGGCGCAGAATCCTGCGTAAAATTCAATTTGAAAGACGTCTATTTTGAACTTCATACTTAGTTTATTCATTTGAATGTATATACTGACGATGGTGTTTATTTATTTGAAATGTTTACTTATTCCTGTTCGTCATGTACTCGCACTGGCCCAGGGTTATTCCCTTGAGCTTTTATTAATACCTAGGTCTTCCTGACGTTAATATGAATGCTTGTGATCTCTGCGGCTGCTTTTAATTATGCAGAAGCCTCCTGTGCTGTTTGTCTCATTATGCATAAGAGGTTTATGTCGGTACTACATTAAGGTAGTCTAATTCTCTATACAGGGCAAATCAACACGGTGCCGACAAACTTTCAAACTGTTTCATCAGGGATGCTCACTGATGCTTTTGATATGTGGGATGCATGGCCTTCGGTGGTTGCTTGCAGAGTTATTTACTTTTGTTGAGTAATTCCGCTATTTTACCCAAAGACAAACTACGCAACAAAACAAAATGCGGTAACTTACTACCGAGTCAACGAAGCATCATCAACTGAAAGATAGCCGCTTCATCATCTATTGCAGTGGTCATTAGTTGGCGGAGCGTTATAGAGGGTTTACTTCAATCTACCAAACAACGACTGAAAATTTTACCTAATGGAGATATGAAGGTCAACAAGTTTTTTTAAATAGACGCCCCAGTTTTTCTTATATATTCTTGTAGTTCATTTCAAGAGCCTTCCAAAAATGTACAATAAAGTATTTTTGAATTAACTGGCACTAGAATTATTAGGCTTGAAATTTTCACAGTTCAAAAACGGATCGCATACATTGAAAACGATCAATGTTAGCTAAAGTTGTAGGCCTTAATAAAATATAGCGAATGATGGTTACAATTGCTAGGTTCCATTCAAAATAATATAATTTAACATTGATACATGACATTCAAAAACAAATTCTTAAGTTTCATTGGGTAAATTTTATTAAACCCTACAACTTTCATTTTCACATATTTTTCACAAATGTTGAGGAGATACTTGATTCCTAATACATAAATAATTTGTTATACGTTTTTGGAAAGGTTTTGAAATTAGTTATAAGAATACAAAAAACATGTTTACCTTCAAATTTTCAGCCATTAGCAAGTACGTTCTAGTATGCGCTACCAATTTGCTGTTAACATATTTTTTGCTATAGTAGCCCATTATAGAGTTATTTCACCGTTCCCATACTGTCAACTAATATAACTCTGTACATCAAAATACGCCGTGAGCATCCCTGATCTACCCCCAAAAGTTGGTTCAGTCTGTAGTTGTGGTTTACCTTATATAACAGTCCGTGTGCCAGATCGATTATATCTGAGCTAGAATCGCTTATCGCGTTAATGTTGAATGTTGTTAAGTGTAAATATTACATGAAAGCGGGGCCTATGTTTATCGCATCAATCTGTTTACAGATACAAGGAAATCACTACTAGACGTCGAATAGGCGTTTCTAAATGCATACAGCTAATGAAATAATCCTTTGCTTATATACAAAACTTAAACTATAATGTCAGCAGTACTGTGTGCCGCAAGTGCCATTCGCCCACGTAAGTATATGATTATTCTGCAGGTATTTACGTGTTTTACCACGGAATTTATGACTCAACACTAACATTGGGTTGACTATCAAATAAACAAATGCATGGCTTCGTGGAGGAAGTCGGTAAAAAAAATTATGAGCTACAATAGAAAAATTGCTAGATGTTTATTAAAACCTGTGATATACTCATAATTTTTATAGAACATTCACCAACGACATACAATATATACAATATGCATATCATCATCATCATCTCTTAAATCCCCGAGTTTGCGAAAGCAGGACCGTGAAAATGCGTAGTTTCAAAGCGTGCACATAGCGCAGGCTGCTACAAATATGACGCACGTTTGTGTAATATCGTCCAATCAAGACAACTTTGGTATGGTCTTATTACAACGACAGAAATTGAAACGACTCAGAAGTACCCATCGTTTAAAATGGTCATGAAAATGGGGGATCTATACAACAATTTAAATGGAAGAATTAAGAAAAGAGATGCATTATATCATTTAAATAAGGACTATTCTGCAAGTTGATACTTTTAGCTTTTATTTTATATTTTTGTTTTTGACGTCCCGCAAAATTTCTAGGAAGATTTTAGTGCAGCCTATATAGGAAAGAATTGCAGAGCACTGTTCGATAACGCGGACATATTTAGATCTGCAGCGATTCAAAACTGCGCAAATTTCCTGTCCAGATATGTCGTATTGTCCGCAACGATTTTAAGTGCGCAAACAATTGCATAAACAAGACGGAGCGTTAGGACAAGCCTTTCAATTTGGAGTTCATTGTAAGCGGGCCGCACTAGATATATTTTAAATGCATAGTAATGCACGATAAATTCGCGGACATAATTTCACTTGATGGGATATATTGCAAAATAATAAGCGCTAAGAAACGCATCAAGGTTGGCAATATGGCTGTGTTTGTATGGTTTTATTCCTATATTTTATTGCTAAATTTTATTGCAAAATTTCAAAGTTTGAACGGTTTAAACCATCGGTCTTCAACGCGTACCCAGCATAGATTTACTTTGGCTCTAATTATGCTACAAATAACAGTTTTGTGATTTTATTAGGGTTCAGATTTTGATGATATTACTTTTTTGCATTTTTTGGGAATCTCTGAAGAATACAGAATTTTTTTATAAATTACTTGGCATTTTCGGCATTTTTAGAGGTTTTTCCTTTGGTTTTCTGGCATTCTTTTGGGAAATGGTTCGAATTTTCTTAACACGTTTGCAAATACAGTTTAAAGATTTATTTTTTATGAATTTTGGAAAAGATATATTTGCCCTTGTGCAGTAAAAGGTTGAAGATTACTGATTTAAACAAACTAGGCAACTAATTTATAAGAAAATAATCCAAAACACTGGCTATGACTCGTTTTATGGTAACATTCGTAATTTTTAACCTTTAATTTTAAATTAAACCCATCCCGAATTGATGAGGACCTTTTAATTTTATAATTTTACTGCTAATATGCACCAAATATGCGAATTATTGCAAGATTATACGCTATTTTAACCAGCATAAATCTATTAATTAACATAATAACTAATAAAAACCTTCCATACTTACAATTGAGGTTAAAAATTCTCTTTCCAAAGAAATCAGCTCATCTAGTGTGACACCTCCTGATTCAGCCCATTCGCTCATGACCACACCACTGTCTTCTCCATTGTCATATAAGAATTTACTTGATACCATCTGTAGACGATAAAGCACAGAAAATATAATAAAATTAATAATCTTAATAAACTTACCAGTGAGACCAAAAACAACTGTGAAGGCGCGACGCATTGCAGATATTCCGGGTTGCATGCCTTCAACCGCTCCAGATACAACATAGCCAACACAAACGAGCATGGCGAGATGCAAGCTTCTCTTGATATGTATGCTGCATCTTTGCAATGCAGTCTATCCAGAGATCTTCCTGTTCTTGGTTCAGAAAACAGCTCAGAAGCTAGTTCTGTATAAATAATCATGCTTATATTAATAGAACCAATGTTAGGATATAGGTTACCTGTGACTGGTAAGCTTAAACGATCAGTGGTCGGCAGTTTGCCATAGTAGAGCGTCTTCTGAATCCTCTTTAGGAAGTCGTCATGATCTCCAATGGACTGCAGCGTGCAACGTGTGCGTAAATCTTATTGTTAGTAGGTGGGTACGAAATGTAATGCGCAGTTTTTTCTTACCTTTAGATCCTTGGCTCGCCGGATCTTGGACATCGTAGTGTGATTTATTGTTGCACTGATGAATATGTTTTTTTCGTTACTCACTGAATAATTTAAAGAATTTAGCCGAAATTGTAAAATTATTTCGTTGAGATGAAGAATAAACAGATAACTACGATGATAAACGCTGATTCCTGTGCTGTAGTCGCTTTAGTCACGCCACTTCTTTCACTTGTTTTACTTCCTTCGGTAGGTGTTCGTTAATGTTCGTTAAACTTCGTGAATTTACGAATGACCTACTGGCCCTACTACCTACTTTCGCTATAAATGTGAAGAAAACGAAGGAAACTTTGAGAATGGCATATTTACTTGTAATTTTGAGTTTTAAATTCTTTCTAAAGCATAAAAAGTATGTAATTTTAAATGTGATTACGATTTGGAAAATATATTACATTGTCAAGGTTGTCAAATGTCAAATAATGATCAAATTACGTAAGCATCACTTAGTAAAGAATGCAAAATATTGCATTTAAATAAATAGTTACAAAATATTAAGTAAAATAAAAAAACATCTATTTATAAATTAGTATTGGCTTTATAGTATTTAGCATAGAATGATCTTATATTAATATTGTTCAAGTTCATATATTCAAGCCTCATATTAAGTTGCCTATGTTAAATATAAAATGAAACCAAAACGCGACACATTATATATGTATTAAATTATATTATGTTAAGTAATGTTTTGAAAATATGAAGCAGTATTAAATTTAATAATTACAGTTTACAATTTAATCATGCTAACGCCATCTTTCTAATAGTGGATAGTTCGTTATACTAAATGAAAGTTGGAATGGCCTGTTAGCTGTACTACCTACTTTCGCTATAAACACTTTGAAAATAACATATCTACGTATAATTATAATTTTCCAAAAACTTTAAATATTATGTATTACGACATAGAAAAATTATTTATGAATTATTACATTGTCATGGTTGTGCAATGTCAAACATTGTTCAAATTACGTAAGCATTGCTTATTGAATTCTATATATAGATTTATAAAATGCCAAATAACATAAATTTTAAATTTAGTATTGATATTATATTATTTAGTTCGGTTCGTTCGGTTTTATCTTACAGAGACTAATATTGTTCAAGTTAATACTGTTTACGCCATCTTCTGTACATATTACCTAAGCGCTTTTTTTCTTGTATTAAGTTGCCTACATTAAATATAAAATCTATTATACGTATTTATTTAACAAATAAAACCAAAATAAGATGCAAAATGTACATGAAATTTAATTATGTTAAACTTAAATAACAATTTATAAATATAGAAAGAAATATTGAATGTAATAATACAATTTTTATTGTAATAACACTATCGCCATCTTTCTAATAGCAGATCACTTTAAACCTGTGTGTCTCCTGAAGATTCCGCTATTGTAGGAAAAGTAGAAGTGGTAATCATGTGACAGCACGTGAAACAATTATCGCCGCTGTTGTGCTTGAGTGTCGTATTCGCCGCAGCGAACGCACCGAACTCCTTCCTCACCGTGCTCATCGTTTGCGGTTCATTTCAGTGCAGTGTAAGCCGACGCAGAAAATGTCGTTCCCGAGTACGATGAGTGCCAGGGCGGCCCACAAGGAGCATGTCCTTGCAGTGTCCAGAGATTTCGTGTCACAACCCCGTCTGAGTAAGTATAAGCGCAGGGCTGGGCATCGATAACGTCGGCAACGACATCGACGCAGAAAATGGGTCATATGATCACTTCCAATATCAAAGTAAAACCTTTGCAATAAAGTTACAAACAAATGAGACACGCGTGATGAACCTACAATTAAATACATTATTGAACGAATGAATTTGGTCTGCGACATAACTAATCCATTGAATAGTAGCACCGCATCAGCTGTTTAATGCAGATCATGTGATCAATCTTATGACAGCCACTCCTAAGTTTCACGAAATGTATTTAAAGATTACAGCAATAATTCATGCATTTCAGCGTACAAGACCGTATCAGGTGTAAATGGTCCTCTCGTCATTTTGGACGAGGTGAAATTCCCCAAATATGCCGAGATTGTACAGCTGAAACTCGCCGATGGAACTCTGCGTTCAGGTCAGGTGCTTGAAGTCAGTGGATCCAAAGCTGTAGTACAGGTGTTTGAAGGCACCTCGGGCATTGACGCGAAAAACACTCACTGCGAGTTCACCGGAGACATTTTGCGTACCCCAGTGTCGGAAGACATGCTGGGTCGTGTCTTTAACGGATCGGGAAAACCAATCGACAAAGGGCCTCCAATCCTGGCTGAGGATTTCTTGGATATTCAAGGACAGCCTATTAATCCGTGGTCGCGTATTTACCCCGAGGAGATGATCCAGACTGGAATCAGCGCCATTGATGTGATGAATTCTATTGCTCGTGGACAGAAGATTCCTATTTTCTCAGCTGCTGGTCTTCCGCACAATGAAATCGCCGCGCAGATTTGTCGTCAAGCTGGGTTAGTCAAAGTTCCAGGGAAATCGGTCTTGGATGACCATGAGGACAACTTTGCCATTGTTTTCGCCGCCATGGGTGTTAATATGGAAACTGCTAGGTATGAAATTCTATTGCTTTATACTATTTTGACGTGATTACGTC
>JAODVP010091864.1:0-12202 GCA_025400035.1 Tetradonia laticeps
GTGCAAAATGAAGCCATATTACAAAATGAAAGGCTGCTGCGACAGGAAAAAAACAAACAAGAATCATTCGGCGATTGAAGGTTAAAAATGCAGAAAACCAGAAAAAAAACTTTTACAATTTGGAAATGCTGTACCTCGCATAACACAGGGTGATTTGATATCTAAATTCTTAGTTCATCAATTAATCGGGGCCGATATCATTCACCTACTTGGAAACATTTGGATTACACTTTAAAACGATATTAATTAGGGGTTTATCAAAATTTAAAATAAAAGACAAAAATTGCGAAGATACAGAAGAACCACATCGTTTTTTTTTTGAAAACGAAATTAAATATTATCAAAATTAGTACGAGGAAATTTACGCTAAACTGCCAAATTTCAGTACGTTGATAATATTGATAATAGAAGATAGCAAAAACAATCTTTCGGATCAAAATTATAGGTTTACAAAATTTAAAGAGTTTGATTTAAAGGAAGAGAAGATTAAATTATTGTGCTTTAGAGTATATCGCCACTGTATACAAAATTTCACAATTCTTACAGGACAATAAGAAAAATCACTCTGTGTTTGCAAAACTAAGTTTCTTACTTCACAAAATTTCTTCAGCATTCCTAAACCTTACCAAACACTTCAGGTCAGGTCTAAGTTATAAACAAAATTGATAAATTTGTTAATTTATTATGCGCGCACTGCGCTAAATTTTGAGGTTCAGTTCGTTGTTTGTTTACCCTCCAAAACGTACTCGAGTAACAGCTCATGCAGCTACCTAATTTAATGCGCTTGCAGTGCCGCAGTAGCAATAACGGATTGGGCAGAAACACCTAATAAGTGCACTTATTATTAGGACCATTTTTTTTACCATGAAGATAGCATACAGTTCTATTTTCTATGCACCAGTGACCAAAGCAATTGTGACATCATAAGGAATTTTCACCTTTCCTCGTGTATGCCATTTTTAACAGCTTTGACATCTTTTGACATTTGTTGACATCACAGAATAGACATGCTGAGATAAACACGAGTTAACCTCTATTACGAATTATGATAGTTTGCAACGTTTTCAAATTAACGTTCAGTTATCTCAAATGCACATCTTTTGAACATCATCTACCAAAAAACCAGTGACTCAAAACATAATGGAAACGATATCAGTCATAAATCCAACTGCGTCTTTCTCCTTTTTTAGCCTAGGCGCTGCTTTCGGATTTTCTGTCGGCTACTTATACTGGAGGGCCCGCCGACCCCGAAAACAAGTATATCCTACAGATGAGGAACCTGTATTGGATGTATGTTAATTAAATATCATTCTAACTAATACGACTAACGTTGAAAATTATATCTAACCTACAGCAGACACTTAATGAAGTTGGAAATTGCATTTTTTCTAGTCCAGCTGTAACACGAATGTATATCGGATGATTATTGGTGTACGAAATGATTTAAAAATGGGGAAAGGAAAGGTTGCAGCTCAAGTTGCACATGCAGCAGTGGCAGCGTATGTGAAAGCCAGTCACAAATCACCGAAAGCATTAAATCGATGGAGTAAACATGGTAAATACTAATATATAACCACATTTTGAGAGTATAATGTTAATATAATAATTAACGATTGGTGTTTTGTTAGGCCAAGCTAAAATTACTGTTAAACTTGAAAACGAGGCTGAGATGTTAGCACTGGTCAGGGATGCAAAAGAAGCTGGAATTTTAGTGTCAATTATACATGATGCAGGTCATACACAAGTTGAACCGAATACACGAACTGTTGTTGCGTTTGGACCTGCGCCTAGGGATGAATTGGACAAAGTCACTGGACATCTCAAACTGTACTAATACTAATTATTTTTATTCTCTGTAAATTATCAGTACTTTTTTTTTAAACACAAAATTAAAGTTGTACATTTGTACAATGCATAGCAATGAAACTGTGCAAGTTTAAATTTTCTTAACAAACTTGAATGGTTTCTTTGGTTTCAAATTCGCATTGGTATCGCTCACGCTTACAGAGTTAATACTGGTATTTAAAACTGACATATCTTTCGGTCCCGCGAACTGAGGCAAGTCTGCTTCTAGCTTTTGTTTTTTACTGGGGTCAGAGAAAAGTTCGAGGTTAATGTTGGATTTATCTGAATTGAATTCATTATTTTCATCTAATTCCAGATCCAGATCAATATCTAAATCAGGAATTTCAAAATGTGAAACATTTTTGTCATTGCAAGTATTTTCATTTCCAGTTCCAATAACAGCTGGTTTTGATGCTGGCGAATGTTTCTCTTGTTTTATTTGAGTATTATACAGTATATTCTTGGATGCTTTAGTGTTTTGCGTTAGACCAAATCTCAATTTTTGAGTGTAAATTACACTCTCTAAACCAGCGGAGTATATTGCTTTAATATTTGAATGATTCAATATAATGCAATATTCCTTGAAAATATTCATGATTGTTAATATTTTGAAGTTATGCAGAACCAGTACTGAATTTGGAATGAGTTGTTTACTTTTTCGGTGGTGGTCTATAGCAATTACTGCTTTTATTTCACCTAGAAATTAAAATTTATGTAAACCAAACGAGATGAAACAAAAGAAAACATTTATGACGTATTTCTGGTTGCCTAAGTACTAATTCATCTCTATTCTTATATTGAAATAAACAAATACTATACCAGTTTTATCTTTCAAAATAACAGTGGTACTATTATGAACTCCGAAGTTCTGCTTCGGGTGGACTTCTCTTACTATCACAGCAACCAGATATGGAATGATCTCTGCTGTATTTTCTTTCAATTTGCTTCTAATCGTTGCTATATTAAACGACGAAATTTCTTCACAGTAATCGTTATTTGCATCTTTCCATGGCTTTAAACTCCAATGTGAACCATTGGTAGAATTGTCACTTAACTGGGTCTATTCAAGATGAACAATAACTACGTATAATATTCTTTACAGATATAAAAACTGAAAAATTGTAAGGAGTACTTACCAGTGTCATTTCTGGCTCATTTTCACTTGTGTTAGCTTTTATATAGCTTGCCCAACCTTTTTTCTTGTTGTCAATAATAGATTCAATCGTTTCGTTTTTAATTTCATTGTGGTCATTTATTTGTAGTGTTGAATTTAGTTCAACTTGTTGATTGCTGCCACTGCACTGCGAGCTGCTTGCAATTGGTGCAAAATCAGTTTGGGATACAAGAAACGATCTCTAAACAGAAAATATGTATGTTAAAAACAAAGGAATTGACCATATTGTAAAATAGTTACTGTACATTGTAATCATTCGAATTATTATCAGGTTCCATTTGTAATTAGTGATTTTGGTGAAATATTTACTAAAAACTGTTTTTGGGTTATGTATGTATAATTGGTGGCCTATGGCCGTGTGTTAAAATGAAAATTTTATAATAAATGCAGTACGTAAATATGTATATAAAATATATAAGTACTATTTCGCGAATTATAAATACATAGTTAGTAATCATAAAATATATTATTAAACTTTAAAATATTTTGTCGGTGTCATCATTTTTTGTTATGACAACTTTCGCAATATCTGTGGTAATAAAAATGTTTCCATGCATCAGTGCATTGTAACGGGGGTAACGGGTATTAAAAGGATTAAAAATTAACATACGTTTTGGAATTGTTGTTATACAAATTGTAATACTTTGTAAAACTATGATTTCATTAATGATAATTGATTAAAAGTTAATTTTGTAAGTTTAATTGGTTGTCTACATTAAAACATACGAAATATTTAAGTACACATTTAAAATACATCTTAATATAGTTATAAATAATGTTTATAAAAACTTAATTATTAGTATGTAAGATTATATGCAGTTAGAAATTATAATTAATAAATTTAAATAGAAAATTCAAATATTTCAAGATTTTGAGTGACATGGGTGACATCAGTTTCAGTAATTGGAACTATGACAATACACAGTGATATTAAAAATGTTTTCACTCACTTCTAACACGTACGCCATTGCGCGTGAAAGGTTAACCTGCTTTCTGGAGTTTTATTAATTGAAATTCGACAGTAAGTACCTTGAATATCCAAATAAAATAGTGAGAAATGTATAGATCTTGTTAATCTGGTCATTTTGACTATAAAACTTTGAAGTTCCACCATGTTTATCGTGTGTATGAAGAGAAAATGTATATTGTCAATCGTATCCACATGTTTTCCTATCAACCGTGTATATTTTGCGTGTGACTGAAAAGTATTTCTTTTTATTTGTGAAGAAGGTAATAATTTAGGTGGTTTCACAAATTTCAGGTGATAATAATCATTCAGGATGTCTCGATTCTTCGCTGGAAGCGATTCGGATTCGGATACCTCGTCTGATGAGGAGGTTATTCAGAGGGCGCCTATTCCTACATATACAGTGAGTTTATTTTCATGTTTATTATGTAAACTTCCATTAATTATATGATTGGCGATTGCAGTTCAGTGACGATGAGGAAGAAGTCAAGCGAGTCGTCCGTTCAACTAAAGAGAAGCGGTTTGAAGAGTTGACTAATATCATTAAGCAGATCAGGAATTACAAGAAGATTAAGGATATGAGTAGCATGCTTACTAGTATGTAATTATTAAGAGAATAGTTGTGTATTTAGTTTTCTATTTTGTATATTAGATTTAGTTGTAACTTAATGTTTGATGTATTTGTAGGTTTTGAAGACTTGCAAAGAGCATACGTTAAAGCAACACCAGTTATTGTCAAAGAAGAAAATGGCCAAACTCCCCGTTTCTATACCCGCTGCCTCGTTGAATTCGAAGATTTCATTAATGAGATGTGGGAAGATCGCGAGGGACGGAAATCGATGAACAAGAACAACAGTAAGTCATTGGGTTCGATGCGTCAGAAGTTGCGCAAGTACTTGAAGGACTTCGAGGAGGATCTAGCCAAGTTCCGCGAGAATCCTGATCAACCTGATGAGGAAGAAGAGGATGAGAAACGTGAGCCTGAAGCTGATTCCGATTCTGAAGCTCCAGCAAAGCAGTCAACCAAACAAGCGGAGCGCAAGGTCTCTCCCGATGACGATGACGACTCGGATTCAGATGACTGGCCTTCTGATTCCGAATCGTCTTCGGGTAGTTCCACTGATGATGAGAAGTTTACCAGTATTCGTGAGAAGTTCTTGAAGAAGACTGGGGTTAATCAGGAAGACGATGAAGAGAAGCAGCGTCTTAAAGAAGAGCGACGTAAAGAGCGCAAAGAGAAGGAACGGAGGAAGGCTAAGAGGGAAGAGGATGAGGATGGTGAAGGGGTATGGGAGACTGTGAAAGGTGGCGTGACTATTCCCAGTGAGAAACCCAAGATGTTTGCTAAGGATGCCGAGATTGACTTGAATCTCGTTATTAAGAAACTATCTGAGATCATGGCTGCTAGAGGCAAGAAGCGCACTGATCGTAGGGAACAGATTGAGTTACTACATGAGCTGCAGAATATCTCGGAGTTGCATCAGCTGGGAGCTGCAATTAGTGTCAAGATCAAGTTTGCGATTATTTCGTCGATTTTTGATTATAATCCGAAGGTTTCGGATGCTATGAAGCCTGAGTATTGGACTAAGTAAGTACTGTATAGTCTGTTCACCTCTCTATGGAGGTAACTCTGAGAATTGAAGGGCATAATCCCCATTGCTAATCCGCTTCCACTTATGCAAAGACGTATATTGCGTTCCTTCTCAGGTACTTAGTCAACCTCCATAGAGTTATGAACAGACAATACTATATTGTACATTAATATTTGTTTGAAATTCCTTAATTTACCTTTTAAATATGTAATTTAAGGTTATTAGAACGCATGACTGAATTAATGGACACTTTGCACAAGTTCACCGACGTCATTATTTCGGAGAATGTTACTGAAGAGACCGAGAATTACGAGACAGCACCGTATCATGTGCGTGGTTGTGTTCTCACTTCTGTGGAACGTTTAGATGATGAATTCATCAAGCTTCTGAAGGAGTGTGATCCACATAGCAATGAATATGTTGAGAGGTAGTTATTAGTTTATTATTTCCTTGTTTTATGCTTCATATATCGTTGTATAATTAAATATGAATATTCAAGGTTGAAGGACGAGTGCAAAGTCGCCAACTTGATTGAAAAGGTACAGCTGTACTTGGAGAGAACAAGTATTCAATCCGAACTGTGCCGTATCTACTTGCGTAAGATTGAGCATCTTTACTATAAGTTTGACCCACGCGTGTTGCAACAAAAGCAAGGACAAGTTGGTCGAGAGGTGATCACATCTGTTCAAGAGATGGAGAAGTTGTGTCGTTACATCTACGCTAAGGATGGCACTGATCGTTTAAGGACACGAGCGATTTTGTCGCATATCTACCATCACGCTTTGCATGACAACTGGTTCCAGGCAAGGGACTTGGTACTCATGTCTCATTTGCAGGAGACTATTCATCATTCTGATCCAAGTACCCAGGTATCTAATACATTAATATTTATTTATTCACTACCAATAAGTATACAATAGAAAATAATTGATTGTCTTAACACTTTTAGATACTGTACAATCGTACTATGGCTCATTTAGGCCTGTGTGCGTTTCGTCACGCTAATATAAAGGACGCACACAATTGTCTGGTGGATTTGATGATGACCGGCAAGCCGAAGGAGCTCCTGGCACAAGGCCTCCTCCCGCAGCGTCAGCATGAGCGTAGCAAGGAGCAGGAGAAGATCGAGAAGCAACGTCAGATGCCTTTCCACATGCACATCAACCTGGAGTTGCTGGAATGCGTCTACCTTGTGTCTGCCATGCTCATTGAGATTCCATACATGGCCGCGCATGAATTTGACGCGCGCCGCCGTATGATTTCCAAGACCTTCTATCAACAACTGCGTTCGTCGGAGAGGCAGTCTCTTGTTGGACCTCCTGAAAGCATGCGTGAGCATGTGGTCGCCGCCGCCAAGGCCATGCGCAATGGGCACTGGGCTGCCTGTAACGGATTCATCATCAACGAGAAGATGAACGCGAAAGTATGGGACTTATTCTACCAAGCGACCACTGTACGTGAAATGCTAACGAAGCTTATTAAGGAGGAAGCATTGCGGACTTACCTGTTCACCTACTCTCATGTGTATGACTCGATCTCCATGACGACACTAGCTGATATGTTCGAGATGGATAAGGCTAATGTTCATTCGATCATATCCAAGATGATCATCAATGAGGAACTCATGGCGTCGTTGGATGATCCCACGCAGACCGTTGTTATGCACCGCAGTGAGCCGTCCAGGCTGCAGAGTTTGGCGATGCAGCTTGCGGATAAGATCAACAACTTTGTGGATTCCAACGAGAGAATCCTGGAGACTAAGCAAGGAAACTTCTTCCTGCGTGGTGCTAACCAGGGTAACTTTAGAGGAGATCGACAGAACTACCGCAACAGTAATCAGGAGTGGAGCAGGAACAGGCGGGATCGGGATGGACATAGGGATCGGGATAATCACCGCGACAACCATCGGGATAATCATAGGGAACGTCGTGAGAACAACTTCCGCGATCGGGACTAAGGAGCTTTCTTTATTTCCGGGTAGAGGTATTTGAGTGAGTTTCATTGATAAACGCTGATTATACTCGTACATCTGTTTTGATTTCGATTTGTAAGTGGAAGCACATTGTATTGCGAATGCGTGTGTCGATTTTGCAATTCAATACACTGTTTATCCCACAAAATTTCCGAATTGTTATGCAAATCCCAAATATTTTGATTCTTTTATGGAAAATAAGCATTTTAGTTAACTTTATATATTCAAATTACGGTAAGTGTGTCTTTAATTAAATTTTTTTAGGTTTACTGCATCATAAATCAATGCATGATTGTACAGTGGAGCCAGGTAAGACTGGCCGGCTTAAGGTACCTGCGAATTTTATGATGGACCTTATTGAAACTTCCAAGTTGTGGCACTCGCCCAACATTCTCCTATTTGATTTAGTAAAAATTTAGTTTGGATGAATGTCATTGCCATAATTGCAGTAAAACGAAAATTATTTATATTACAAACATTTACAATTTATATTTTTATGTAATTTATATCTAATTATATCTAATCTGTGGGTCCATACCTGACATCTAATGCAGGGCGTCAGATACGGAAGTCATCTGAAATTTGAAAGTTGCAAGCAGTCATACGGCAGACAGCTGGTTAGCTAGTATTAATATCTAAACTAGGCATCTTATGTCTAATTATATCAATACTTACCCACTTTCCATTGTTTTCGGTGACAGTTTGTAGCCGTTGACGCATTGAATTTGTCAACGATTCACACAGCTCCTGTGGCACATTCCTCTAGTGCCGTGCGATCTCTTCATTCAAATTGTGTCTGGGCTTGTCTGTCCGACTCATCACGATACGCCCCCAAACATTCTCAATTGGATTAAAATCGGGTGATTTTGGTGGCCACTCTACTAGTTTAATTGAGTCAATCTGGTATTTATTTTGACCAGGCCTCTACGCCGAATGATTCAATATATCCCCAGTAAGCATGCGAAATACGCCCACTCCTATGTGTTGGCTACACAAATTCCGGTTTTCGGAACTGCGTTTGAAGACTTTCTCATCCGTAAGGTCGACATCCTTTCAATTGAAGTTCTCATACCGCCGTGCAAATCATATTCGTTTGTTGCAATGGTCGTCGGAGAGGGCATTTTTTTCTCCGGCGCGATAAACTTCCTGCTTCTATCAGGCAGTTACCACATCCCTGTCGAAAATACTGTGTACGTTACTTGTGTACACGTATGAATGGTTGTGTACGTTCGTGGTACCATTGACCACCCAACATTTCACCCAAATTGTTCATGCATTATATCAATGCATGCAATTGTACGCATGCAACGGTCCATGCAATAGTCCATCGACAGAGCGTACCGCAAATGTACATCTTTGTACACATTTATTCCCTACAAAAATTCCCTTACAAAAACACAAAACAAAAGAAGGAGAGGAAGACCTGAAGAAACATGGGAAAGAAAAGTGATGAAAATAATAGAAAGCAAAGGACTGAACGAACGACAGGCCAGGATTAAAGCAAGGGACAGAAAGGACTACTGCCAGTCATCCAAACAGGATGAACAAAATTGTGGAGACTAAAGGAAAGAACGTACAACTTTGGAAAAGGCCCTTGGTGGAAAGAAGTGAGTAAATGAGCATTTTGGAGTTGTACTTTCAATGGACACATAATACACAGGATGAGTCAGAAATTTACCAACAAACTTCTAGGGGACGATCAGAGAAGTCTTCTGAGTATTTTGATATGGGGAACTTATGAGTTCCGATGGTTCATTACGGAGTTATTGGACGTTCTTGTTGAATTGAGACAACGAGAATATTTTTGAAAGCAGGACTCGAGCGACAAACTTTTTACGATTGGTCAGGGATGTTCCCTGACTATTTTGATAATAACAGGATATGGTCTCCGTTGCATCCTTCCGGAGTTATTTCAATTTAATGTTTATTTACTTGCAATACAAGATGAAATCAGAATGTGGTCGGCACAGTTGATTGGGAAAGTAGTCCGAGTAATTTGATATTGGAAACGCATGGTCTCAGGCGACTCGTTACCCAGTTATGCAATTTATTTAAAGGTAAAATTGTGCAATTACAGAACAACAAAGTGGACTAACTCTGCAAGGAAGCATCGGATACCATATATTTCTGATATCAAAATACTTAGAAAACTTCCCCGACCATCCCCTAGAAGTATGTTGGTAGAATTCTGACTCACCCTGTTTACAGTTACCTCACTGCTGTACAATATTGTATCATATTGTACGATGAAATGATTCAAAATGTACCAGTTGCGGTACATAGTTGTACACACTATGTACCTATGTCGTATCTTTTCATGTACACTAATTGTACATAAGTAGTACATTATTATTGTCGGGTTGTACACAGTCGCTGGGCCAATCTACATAGTTAGCACACACTTTGTACATCATTGTACCATAGCGTACCATAAAATCACACAGAATGTACCACGTCTTGTACACATCTGTACACACTATGTACAGATATGGTACTCTAAAGCGTACATAAGATGTACACAAGTAGTACATATTTATTTTCGGCAGGGATGCCCTATGACGCGGTCAGTCTTTCCTGGCTCCACTGTACGTTGTACATACAGTATAATCATAGTTCGTATTTCGTAGATTTGGCATATTAACCGAATTCGACTGTACGTAAATGAAAATATGTTGAGTGTTCATTTTAGGTTGCCGCTGTTCTACTTGCAGGCCTGCTACAAAACGCTTGGAGTTCACTGCTTATAATGGAATGTGCAAACAATGCAGAAATGGTTAGTTTGTCACCAGTAGAGTTTGAAACATTGAAACGTAGTCATTCGCTTTCGTGCTGTTGCCACAAACGTATGTTGCATAAAATATTTAAATTTATAAATTGTACTAGTGAAGTATTAATTTGCATACTTACCTTCTTAATTATTCAAAACTATTACATAAATTTTAAAGTTCATTATTAATTCTATATGAAATTCAACAATACAACTGTACTAAAATTATAGTTGCGGGAAGGTGAGGTGTTACTAATAAAACTTCTAATAAACTAAATTATTAACCATATAGTGTACAAAATAAAACTGCAACAGTGAAACAGTCGCAGAAATTATAAATCTTACAGTGCAATTCTAATACTAATAATATATTAATATCTATTTCTTAATAATACAGCGATGCGTCAGGGCGTGGCAGCAGTGTACGTTCGATTGTACATATGTAGCAGTTTTGACTTGTTTTGCATTATTTAGTTACAATAAAATACCTAATTACTATTCCACAATTAGCAATATTATACAAAAATGTGATGTTATATCTTATGTGATGTTTTGGTGGAGGATGAAGGGTTGAGAAGACTATGAGGAAGTTGTACGCTTATCGATCTTTAACAAGTGCAACATTGTTATTATAAACACAGCTACTCCACGTGTTTTTAAAATATCTTCGATTAACTTGTGTTGGCCTATGATTTATATACTTATCTTTCATACGGCTTTGACGTAGTATGTTTTATGATAGTTTGGAACTAGCGTGTGCTATGGTTTCATATTGTATTTATGTGGTAGACGGATCGAGGGTTGATGGTTTTGAATTATTCGAATAGACTTACACGTGTTAAAATGTTTTTCTATTAATAATAAATTATGATTATACATAGTATAATATTCATAATTATGATCCTAATTGATGATATTAGTTAATTATCAAAGATCAACCTCAGGTTGTCATAGAGTTTTGACTTACACGGTATATTATATTGACATATCATAATAATAATACTGGGTGTTTTATCAGAAAAAGTCCGGGCGGTTGATTATCAGGCTGATGCGGGTTTGATCCCACATGCTGGTGCGCACCAGATGTTGCGCTCCTAGTACGTCTTCAATGCGAGCCAATGAAAATTAAGCTGGAATTACCTTTTTGTTTAATTTGTAAAATCTGTGTATAATCAGTTACTAATCTCCATTTATCTCTGTTATCGTCTAACTTTTCCTTAACAATTAATAGTGGTGAATTGTGTGGAGTTGTTGTTCTATAATATCGTTTGCAATGTAATTCGTTTTATTTCGTTGAGTTAACAATTTGACACTTCTTTGTCGCTACCTTGTGTTCGTAATTCGTTCGCAAATTTCGTAATTTGCTAGTCGTTCTATTTTTATACTTGATGCGTTGATCATAATATTGTTACAATTAGGTTTTGAACTGGTTAAAATGTTAACTCGCTTGGCTGCTTGGTTGTTTATTGGCCGTTTAACGAACTGGTGACCGTCCATCATGAAGCGCGACCGTCGAACTGCCCCTTCTCCTCTGGATCCCAGGGTTTTTATCGTCTTGGTCTTACAGTAGCGCTCATTGTTCTAAGACGTTGACGCTCAGCTATGGGTTCTGCCGCCTCCTGGATAACCAACAAGTCTTCCATTGTGTTGCTAAACCATGGCGCCATTGTCCTATTCTGCGAGCGCTGCAGAACATCCACTCAGACTTTGAAGTCCATTGTTGTCACGTTCTGTTGATCGGGAATATGCTTACACCCGGTTCATGTAAGGAAAATGCCAACGAAAATGCTAACAATCACGGATTGTGACATTACTCTCCCGCCCGTTAAATCGCTGCCCCAAGCGATTGCCAATAGCGCCACCGACTTAACTTAAGCTAAAGTTA
>JAODVP010091897.1:0-12196 GCA_025400035.1 Tetradonia laticeps
AATAAAAATAGCAATATTACAGTTCCTCATTATTCAACAACGCTTATTTTATCAACACAAATGTAATTTCATTGATTTCTGTGAAATTAGACTGATTTAGGTGGGTGGTCCAGTAACCCCGCGACCCGTCTCAAGTTCACCGTAGTATGGGGCAATTGGGACGAAAATCACGTTTTGGAAAACTACATTATTTTCGGTTTTATTGTATAGTAAAAATTTCGAAATTTTTATACGATGAAATCAGATGGTTAAACTAGATATTCTAATTTTTAGACTTAAAACAAAGTGGTGGCGAATATTTTTCAAAAGGCGTCCCAAGTTCCCCCACTCGGGTGTGTCCGTAACTGCTCTAGACCCTCAGGTTACCCGGTCCTCTCATAATTGGGGGTTATCTAAAGATTTGACAATTTTCAAGTTTCTAGAGCAGGGGTTTTCTTAGTTGTACTTTTTCAAAGGCAAGAAGAAGAAACAATTAGGGGTATTTTCATTAAAACTAACTCCAGCCGGGGAAGGGTAAATACTTCTTAACTGTAGGAACGTTGTCTTCGGAAGGAAACAGATAGAATCAAGGTTCAAAGGAGGTGAACCATATTTTCCAAATAAGGATAGTAAATTTGCAAGACGCTGGTGGCCTAGCCGTAGTCAGGCCTATGGCATGCTTTTAGCATTCTTGTAGTTCCTCCAAACTTTTGTTTAGCTTATCCTGCCTCCCTGGACTAGCCACGGCCCTGGAGGTAGGGATCGTAGATAGGAAGGGAGCACGAGAGAGAGAGAGAACTGGTTGAGGGATACAGAGAGAAGGCAAGAGTATTTCAATAATACATATGTCGCGGGTTCCAAAATCTTTCAACCAATAGATGAACCGGGGTTCACTCATATTCATTAGAGTTTGTAGTGACGGCTATCGTGAAATGCATAAGTAGGCATTATGTGTATATGATCAAGAATGAAAGTACAATTTTTATTCGTAGTTATATTTGTGATTATAAATATGGCATTAATATTTCAAACAAATAGCGTCCCTAAAATATTAGGCCGGATGTTAAATTTAGCGCCTTCGGTTTTCGTATTTTGACCCTTTTTTTCCCTCTTATATCACCTACCTAGGTATGTTTATAAGGGCATGGGTACAGTTTTTCTTGAGATGGTAATGCACTCAAATGATTCGTGCATTCTGCAAAGGTGTAAAACGGTCGCATCCACGCGGTGGGTGGTCTGAGCATGAAAATGTAAAACAAACACTCGAAAATCTTCACATTTTTTCATCTCCAACTCACTATAATATAAAAACATGATCGTGTACGAACGTAGATAATATCAAACGTAAATACATTCATCAAAATAATGTTTGGTATCTAACGTTAAATCATCAAATATAAATTAATATGTTACAGAATCAAATGCAAATGGCATCGGAAAGGAAACATCACAATGAACGCCTTGCCAAACTGGAGGAACAAATGAAGCAGATGAGTTTCACGACCACTTCCGGCCTAGCAGCAGTGGCGAATACCAGTTTGAGGTTAGTCTAACTTACATTAGTTAACATTTGTTAATCTACTCTATGTAATTTAAGTTGGATTGTTACTATATATAACTACACCTACCTACTAGTAGACACTTTATTTGAGTTATTACTCAAATGAGGTTATGTGGAGGTGGATTTTTTGCGCGCTCGTGTGTGAACTGCGAGACCTGTGAGAATTGTTAATTTATTGCCCTGTATGTATACCCGACGCTCTGGTCGCGCGAGGGTCGCAGATCATAATTTACGTCCGACTGCAAGTCGCGACGGCTCCGTTTGTTGACACAGTCGGGAAATATGGAGCGAGATAAGGCATGATCCCGCCCGGGCGGCCATTATCTCTGCCCGCCGCATGTGCCGCAACCCAATGTGCACCACTCACTCCCGTACATTTCTCTCACTCGCCGACACTGACACACTCGCTTCCTTATCAGTGCGCCTGTGAATTTCAGTGCAGTTTTCAGTAATGGTGTAAATTTGTACATTCTAACGTGACTGCTTTTAATATGGTAGCTTTTTAATTTCACTGCTAATGAACGTAAAATGAAATTCTTAGAGCCGCGCTGAATGCAAGTCATGGTGCCAACATCGTGGAAGATTTCTCACTACCGTCGACGTCGTTGCCGTCGGTGTCGTTATCAGAGGAGAATTCACTAGCCGCCAATCGGCAGGTTTGTGAGCTAGAGAGGGAAGTCTTGCAGCTCCGGAGGGAAGTGCAAGATTCGCGAGCGAAGAAAGAAGAGAGTGATAGTAAAATTCTGCAGTAAGTGTTGCTCATAACCTAATATTTCACATTGTTATGAGTATATTAGACAGTCCTTGATTTCTGGATTGATTTACACAGTGTCTGAGGTATTCTGACGTTGTCCATGATGTTCACTTGTCGTTTGTCCTCTGGTATTAGGCTGGAAAAGCGCATCTCCTTGCTGCACCTCCGCGAATCACTTGCTGATGATAAGACGTCAGTGGCTTCAGCTGTATCGGGTACTTCAACGTCCACAATGTCGGAATCTGTAGAAGGTAGGGACATTCAATCAAGGGTAACTAGCACGCAATCGTCGCTTGTGTCTTCATCGCCGTTACATCATCTACATCATCCACTGCATCAGCCAACGCATAAATTCATGCAGGTCGGGCCTGTGACTGATCTTTGATTAGTGTTCGATTTGCGGTCCAGTATCAAAATGAAGAAGAGATTTAAGTGGTTGTTGCAGGAGGCAGTAAAGATTTATATTTTAAAGCGATGATATGACGTTAATTGTAATATTTTATAGATATGTAAGTACATTACATTCCATGGCATCTAAATATTTGTTCGTTGAGCAGTATGGACATAATGTAGGGGAAAAAAGGAATGAAGTAGTTTTTATTTTCCTTTTACAAAATTACTTAATAGGAAAGTAAATTATTGTTAAGTACATAGTAATCAATCAGCAATTCATGTTTAGGTACCTGAGCTATCTAATAATTATAAAAATTACATTCCAGTCGGAAGCGAAATGGACTGACATGACCTACATATAAAGAATAAAGAGGCTAAACAAAAAGCCCCAAAATTATTTGCCAAAAAGAGGAGGCGCTTGTGACTAATTATCTAGTAATGAATTACTGACATATCTAATTATTACTTAACTTGAGTAAATTACTTTAGTGATTTATGGCAACTAATGAACATTATATAATTTTATCGCCTTTGCATTAAGTTAGGTTAATTATATTTCGGTTAATGTACTTATAATAATATTGTTCATACAATCATAATTGATACATATCTCTGCCTGAGCAAATATTTATCGACGAATATTAGAGTTAGTACTTGTTATACGTACATTATCATCATGTGTTAACAAGAATTGCTAGAAATAAGGTATATTTAAGTTTATCCAGCTTTAGCATAGTATTGTTGCCAGAAGTATTTATTTTTGTATGTAAGTAAGTCCTAATTAAGTAAACATATAACTGAAATTGATTTTATGTACTCTTACCTACTTTTATGTAGGTACTTACTTAATGATTAAGCATGTATCAGAAGAAATAAATGACGAAATATAAACAGTGTTTTTCATGAGTCAAATAATAAACAACCTATAACTGCAGGTGGTTGAGAAGATATACAGGCTTATGTAAAAGTTGTAAGGCTTCTTAAATATATTTAGTTATAGCTGAAAATTAGATTAGTAAAGTTCATTAAAAAGGCGCATTCATCCTCCATCTAAGGTCATATTTTCAGAGTTAGGTTAGGGTGTGATGAGTTTATCTCCCATGGCCAGTCAATATAACTTGAATAAGTAAATATAAAATATGAATTCATGTAAACTGGCCAAGTGGATAACTATTAATACCAAGGGAGGTCTACCCACAAGTCGGCTAGCGTGCTTGCATACGGGACGCAAGGTGCTCGATTCGATTCCCGGGCCCGGCAAATGTTTTTCAATTTTTTTATAAATTCGAATTATTTAGAAGTTAGATAACTTCAATACTTGAAGACTTCCAAGTTTCTATTAAAATTTTCCAAAACGGCACTAGAGAGAGCCTACCGGCATGTACTTGTAGTAGTACTTGTCATTATATCCAGGTTAAAAAAAATTTATTGTGAACTATGTAATTCTTAGTAATTTTACTATAGTGTACCGGGTTGTTGTTAATTTTTGTATTTTGAAACAACGTCGTGTTGAGGCATCAGCCTAATTCAAAAAGGGCACTTCTTGAAAATTTTCTAAGTCCCAACCGCAATTCATCAGTAAATTTGTAGAGGACGTCATTGGGAAAATAAACATCGATTTCCTGATTTGTCTACATCTAAGTCTTTATATGTACGAATCCCGGTGGAAGGCATAGCTTTCGCACAGACTGCTCTGCCGTGGTTGGGCCGGGAGCGAAGCGGAGCAAAAAGATTGAGATATGGCCCTAATATTTCTGCTACAATAACTACACGTGCCGACAAAAATTAAAATTCCGACCTGCCCCCGGGGAGGAATTGTGAATTTTTATTACTGTTGTTGCCTAATTTCGAAATAATTTGAATTAAGTTTTATTTCAACTTAAAATTTTTTTTCCGGCACCGGGCTTTGCTCCCGCAAACTTCCGTTCCAATGTCGAGCATGCTAACCACTAGGCCATGGGGCACGTTACTCATGGTCGTAATTTCAATACACTTGAATACGCGACTGTGCTGCTTTTGTATCAAGAATATTATTATATTTATTTTTTATGAATAACTATATTAATAGTTATTCACTTGATCTGTTCACAGATATTCATATTTTATATGTACTTATTCAAGTCATATTTATTGAAAACTGGCCAAATGATACCTATTAATACCAACGGATATTCCAAGCTCCGCCTTGGCCCCAAATCTGATCTCAATGCGGTCATATGCCGGCTTTTTGAGGAAACCATCCTTGGCCCATTTTTTAATGGTAACTTTTTGTGGGATATATAGTTCAGAATAACAAAAAAATCAGTTTCTCTTCGTTTTGTCCGCGTTTCCCATAACATTGCTCATAACCAAATCGCAAATATTTTTTACAGTATTTGATAAAATCGTCTGATGATGATCCTAAACTTGCCTCAAATAAAACTTCGTGTAAATATACAGTGTATTTTCCATTTTCCATATATTCCACCTCTCCCAGCTTTGCTTACCGGCATTCCACCTACAATATTATAATAAATTATTGTGTTTTTCGAAGAGTAGGAAGAGTATGACGCCGATGAGTAATGAATTGTTGTCGCACGTGTAGATACAGTTTGGTTTTCCCCACGCCGATGATGAGATGAAATTTGCGTGCTTTCCACGTTTATGGGAAATTTACACGCGCGCCGCAATGTTTATTTTCTTTCGTCGGACGCAAGGGAAGGAACTAGCAACAAGCGAATGTTGATTCCTAAAAGCAACAAACATCAACAGTGAGTACGTATAAGCTTTATTAAAATTAAACTATCCGCAGGTACATTATTAACCAATATCAGCTGTACTCTATATTGAAAAAATAAATAAATAAAGAGCAGATAAGGTTATGTCGGAAAGTGCTGCTGCTGCCGCCGCCGGAAGTTGGAAGCTGCACTTAATATTTCTGCGCGGCGGCGGCGCGCGCTCGATCTCTCTGTCTATAGACTCTTCCTGCAGCCGGGCGCGCGCTTTGTTTGCGTTGATATTTTTCAGTATATAGAACATTGCGATTATACCTTACAACTCGTCCGGCTGCCCTTCGACTGTCAATATTTTCTCAATACGTAATAATCGTTTCTAAACGCGTCAATTTTACGAAATACATTTACAATTGTAGGTATTGAACAAATTCAGATATAAACTACTTTAGCTTCATAAGGTTTATATCGGAAGATGAAGATTCCAAATTTCTATGTAGAGTAAGATGGGGGAACGCGGATATAGAGGGAACGTGGGACAGGTGTTATGTCATTCGTTTCCTTCACCAGGTTGATTTGCAAAAAATCATAAGTGTGCAGAATAGATAGCTAGATTTTAAACAAAAGTGGCGTGTGCCTCTGGAGCTTCCATAATTATTGTTGCGCAACGTAGAATTTTGTTACAGCAGTAATAACATAGTTATCGCGGTGGATCATGAATGACCAATGTAGTTTCAGGTCTCCTGATGTTGTCCCAAGAGATTTTAATCATGTTATTACATTCATTCATGAGATCTTGTGTTAAAAATTCCGGCCGAATGCGGGCCACTGCATTGCAATCGCGGCGGTCACAGGTGTTTAGATACGCGGCGACTGTCAAGGTTGTCTGGCGCCGGTGCCTGCAAGTCTATTTTTTGAGTTTTAGATATTATATTTTTTTATGTTTTGCTATAATAAAGATAACAATATTATAGTTCTTCATTATTCAACAACGCTTATTTTATCCATAAAATATTTAAATTAATTGTTTTCCTTAAAATTAGACTGATTTAGTTGGGTGGTCCAGTAACTCGGACGAAAAACACGTTTTGAATTTTTATATGATGAAGTCAGATGGTTAAACCAATTATTCTAAAGAAAATAATTTTTAGACTTGAAACAAAGTGGTGACAAATAAATGGTGAGAAAAGGCATCCCAACTTCCTCCACTTACTATACTTACCTATGCTTCCCAAAATTCATAAATTTTTATTTTTGGTCTCACACTATACCAGACATCGTATATGCTGACAACCGTTTACCGAAATCTCATGAAATTTTAAAAATGGCGCTATGAGCTTCCATCCGTCGTCTATTACACCGTTTTCCTTGAATTCAGAAACGATATCGCATAGAAATTTCAGCTCGATTCATCAAAATTTAGTACGAATCAGTAAGGGTTTCAACCTTCGGATCAATCCGGAAAAGACCAATTTTGGAAGCGTAAGGAATACTTACAGTTAACACTCCAAAAACTCTTACTGATAATATAAACGCATCTAACCGGGTTTTTTACTAAATTGATACATTTTCACTTGTAGCTATCGATCAATTCCCGATATAAACTGCTTTAACGTTGATAAGTTTTTACGTCTGGTGCCGCTGATAATTTGAGGTTACTTCCGGTTTAAACAGGAAGATAAAAAATCCAAATATCTACGTATGCCTCCTAAAATTAGTAAAAATGCATTTTGGTCACTTTCGTGTGAAACTGGTAGTTTAAAATCTTTCTCACAGTACACCAGACGCTACAGAATCTTATGCTTAAAACCGTTTACCGAAATTTTCTATAATATTGAAGATGGCGCTGTGTACTCCCATCCGTCGCCTGTTACAACTTTTTCTCTGAAAGACTCATCGGACAAGATATTAAGTACGATATTCATTGGGTCTGGAGTTACAACTTTTGGATCTATTCGCTAATGCCCAATTTCGCTTCACATAATGATGGTAATTTCAGTTCACGTCCGATTTAAGCCCGAAGATAAAGATTCCAAATTTCTATGTATGCTTCTTTAAATTTTTATTTTGGGTCACTTTCCTTTGGAACTGGAAGTCCAAAATTTTACTCACACTATAAGACAGCGTCTATTGAATCCTATACTGAAATCCGTTTACCGAAATCCACTATAACTTTAATGATGGCGCTGTGAACTCCCACCCGTTATTTGTCACAGTGCTTCCTCTGAAACTAGAAAGAGTTATCGGATAGGATTTTCAGAAGTCGATAAATTCGGGTCTAGCACGATGTCAATAAGGGTTTCAACAAAAACTCTTGTTGGAGACGGTTTTGCGATATATATCTTTTGAGACTACTTTTACGGAAAAAATGCATGAATCGATGGACGGAGAGATCCGAAGTAGAATCAAAATAGTCCCTACAGTCCACATGGTTATAAGTAAGAGTTCATTAACACGGCCTTTAAATAAATATAAAAGCTTTCATAGGACTTTTAATTGATTCAGTTGATATTTCTCTCTATATACTTAACTGCTGAATATCTATTAGAAAAGCTACATGTCCATGTCACTTGTGCGCGTTTTTGCGTAGATTCGCATCAAATGTATCCACATACACCTAGATGGAAGCGATCGCAGGCGCTAGTCAGTCAGCCGGGGCTCGAAAATGCGCTCCTGTTGACACAATCGATTTTCCGACCTTCGTCGGAAAACGCGCTTAGCTGCTGGCCGTCCCCAGTGTCGACAACCAGCAGTGACTTGCTATACTACCCTGTTGCAACGATTGCAACTGCCAACACTTTCCACTTCACTCGATTCCACATTCTATATGCCACACCATGGAAGAAAATGCATAATACGAGAGCTTGCGCTTGGATACGGTGCGTCTGTACCTTTAAAAATATTTTACTCCATTCCTGAATGAGCTAAAAGTCTAATTTTAAGGTTAATATAGAGACTACGCATACTCATTTTCTGCTTATTTGAATCATGTCCTTCAAAAAGCCCGTCACTGTAATTAAATTATATATAAGTACCTACACATGTGAATATACTCGTAAATCATCCTGATATAATTGATACAATTATAATAGACGATTCCACCCTTTTTACCTCAAATTTCAAATTCACACAGCAAGTGCATGGTAGAAAACAACGCCATTTCCGGCCACACGCCGGAAGTGCAATTAATGCACGCGTGCTGCAACTCCTATGACACGTGGCGATTATTCTCTACCGCCGGTCAACCTTCACCTCGAGTCATCCATTAATAGAATGAAATTACGCATCATATTACGTTTTAGATCATTGTACGCTCATATAGTTTGGTTGAGTCAAAGTGGATTAAATTAACCTTAACTTTAATAACAACCAAAAACAAAACTACAATGCTCTTCTTCATAATCCTTTTAATAATGCATATCTAATAATAATGATAATACCTTAACCATCTCGGTTGATTTTTAATCACATTATCCGCTTGGCCACAAACGCCATAGCATGAAATTGTAATTTCCTCCTCGTGAATTAATAAAGACATCCGTGGCTGTTGTGCAACCGATGGATGAGCGCATATTCCTGTTATTGTTGGCGTAAGCGGGTGATTGACGTGCGACCAGGTGTGAACATTGCGCATTGATAAAATTATTGCCGTCGCTTCCCGATGATTTCCGATGGACGATGACGGGATAATTGGGGGCGCGCGTGATGACTCCACGGTAATTCATGCTGCCGAAAAACCTGCACATCATCCTCAATCTACAATTCATTAATTCATTGATTCTTTGGGTAATTTTAAGTTACCTAATCCCAAAAATCCGTTAAATATTAATAATATTATAATAATTATAATAATATTAGAGATAAACAACGTGATTAAGTAGATATTGTTACTTAAGATAAGGTTTATTATTTACCTGCCACATTTTGCTTCTGTTATTATTTAATTGTTTTTGGCCCGTGCGGCATCCCTTTGTGCGGCCGCCATTATGACTTAGGATGAGTTGTGCCACTTAGGCACCGCGTAGAAAGGGCCAGGTGAAAATTGAAGGATTGATAAATATTTGTCGCGCGCACAACTGACTCAGGCAACTTTAGAGGTTAGGTGCGCGCGCAGCTTCCACTTAGCCGTACGCTAACTTTGTTGTTTCAAGCACCGTGATGCTAGCAAGACCACCCAAGAAGATAGCGGGCATGCAAAGTGTTAAGTAACTAACTTTGAACTCCACCGTCGTCTACTTGCATAAACGCAATAACTTGAGTTTTAAATTAAATTTTAAAATCATTCAAATTTCTTATTTAGGTTATGTTACCACCAGGTAAGGTGGGTAGGTTAGGTTATACTAAGTTATGTGATATAATGTAAAGTAACATAATATTTGTAAATTGTTGATGCTGAACGTTATTTAATTAGAATACATATGTGTGCTACTGCGAGTGCATTAACACATTTTATAAGAGCTTCCTTCATCGAAACATTTCGACGTAGTTTACCAAATTATAGTATATATATATTTATTTGAACTTTCATGGCATTCATTCTCGTTGTCTAAAATCTCGATACTGTACGGAATTTATTTTAAATAATTCTTGTAATTTGTAATTTAAGAGTTGAACTGAAAGAAATGTAAGTTTTACTAACCAACGCACCACTATATAAACTTTGAGTTGCTGGTGTGGCTTTAGTTGAGCTGAGTTGTGCCGAGTTGTAGGGCTGAAGTTACGACGAGTTGAATTATTGGTACGCTAATTAAATTCGAAGCTTCTTGCTTTCCAACGCATGTGGCATTTCAATTTCGGTTTCAGTTTCAGTTTTCAACTTTGGTCGCTTTACGATTTACTTTGCTCAAGTAAATTTTAACATAACCTAAGCGAACTAAACCTAGGGTAAGTTAGCGTCTGCAGTCTTATAAATAGGTAAGTACCAAGTTATAAATATCTACATTATTACCACAATATAGATATAGAAATATAAATATATAAACAATATTGATAATAGACGAATAATAGATAAAATGATTAGAGTAACCGGGACTCGGCCCCAGGCTAATAAGGTTCCGGTTTACTCTCCTCCCAATTGGGCCAGGGATATAAATATGGAAATAATAAGCTTTTAAAATGTGGCCATCTCTCAATTAGATATACCATTATGTACTTTAATCAGAAGTCTTAAATTGCGTGAATAAATAATGACAATTATGTTTGAACATATTTTATTCCGGAATATTTGTTCCTGGATTTAAGTATGCCTACGTTTCTGAAAGCATTTAGACTTTAAAATTTATTAGGGACTATTAAAGAATATTTCAGGATATAGAGTATATGTATTTCACGTATTTGAGAACATTTGGGCAAATTTTGATGTTTTTCTCTTTTTAAAACTATTTCAAAAAAATTTCGAATTTTTAGAGATACAAAATTCTAAGAATTATGTAATTAGTACGCAATAACCTTCCTTGCTTGTCCAGGACGTTTTATAGTCCGGTTATTCGGAATAATTGGGACAAAACAACTCATTTCTTTCTGGAACTCATGACGTACAATTGCATCGCGTCGTACAGCTACTTCGTTATTTGGTGTGAATTTCTGGTTTAAGTTGTTAAAAACATAATTAAGCCAGATAATTAAGAGAGAGTTACCGTCGTGTGCAGGTAGAATTCGAAATTTGTGTGTGTGTATTTCCAAGTTAAAAATACACATATTTGCTGGGAATGCATAGAAGTTCTTTTGTTTATTCAATTTAAAACATAATGCGTTTAGCTTGGGTCTTCGATACTTAACGCATAGTAGACATGCAAATTGCATTCAGGATATCCAAGAGGTTAGCAATCTGACCAGGATATAAATCGGACCTACATTAAGGCCAAATATACAACACTACTGTACAGCTTAAAATTTCTGGTAATTTAAAGGCTTAGAATGTGTTCAAAATAATGCAAAAATCGAACTATAGTCGATGCCAAATGGAAGAAACGGCATTGTGTACAGTTCAAATTTCGGAAAATATTTTCCAAAAAACCCTTGCAGAAATAAAGAAGTTCTCTTATATCTGGGAAACAACTTTCTTACAATCTAATTGTAAGAGTTAAGCATATCCCGTATTATAAGCTATATACACTAACATCGGGTAATGTAGAAAGATCATTTCGCATTTATATCGATGATACACGATACGCCTTTGACGCTATCCAAAATTATTATTTCATATATCTAATAGTTATAAGAAAATTAGCTAAAATCGTCGTAATTTTTAAGATAATATTTAGAATTTTAACAGAATATTATTGCACTTTTAAAGGAATAATTTGTTGTTTTTTTAAGAATATCATTCTCATCTCCCATCTTTACTTTTCATAATTATATTTTATTGGTACTGATAAGTTTTTGTCTTCTTTCTTATCATTATCATTAGTTCCAAATCTTATATACAATATTATATTATGTATCATCTAAATATATCTGTACACTACCTACTATGTACCTCATTTGTGCTTAAGTGCCTATAATGAAGTTTCTCTAATGTCGACATGTGTGGCAAAAATATTTACAAAAAATTGATATGGGTGGATTAGAATAATAGAATGGTAAGACTTGTTTCTTTGGAGAGCAATGTGTGCTTGTTAAGAGGTGTTATCATTACATTGGCATTGGCAGAGGTAATTATAAAGCATAAAATGAAGTAGCAAAAAGCATAGAGTAAAACGGGGGAACTTGGGACGCCTTTTGAAATATTTTCGTCACCACTTTGTTTTAAGTCTAAAAATTCTAGTTTTTTTAGAATAACTAGTTTAACCATCTGAC
>JAODVP010091919.1:0-12193 GCA_025400035.1 Tetradonia laticeps
TCTGAATCTAATTTTTTCACAAAATATTCTACAAATTTTTCTGAATCTAAATCATGTTGGCTGATCCGGCGCGTTTTACTTCTTCCCTCGAAATGAACGACGTGTTATGATATTAGCTGATAATGTTATTGTAATATCTGTATATCTTTTCAGATTTTCTATACCGACATAACGTGACATTTGATAACGTGACAACCGAAGTAGAAATCCTGGACACATCGAAATGTGCGGTGAGTGTTTTTCTATTATTTAATTACACTTCATTAAAATAAACGACAATGTAAACTGTCGCTAATTTTATTATCTGGAAGCACCACAAAATGATGCATAAATTGTTTTATTGTGTATACTTCATACATACAGTGTCATTTCCTGCGCAGCAGGAAGGCAGATGCGCGAAATTAATAAAAACTGCTAAATGGACAAAGCCATCTCATGTTACAGCGCATTTCTGGAATGTTCTTTAGATGGCGTTAAGCAAGCATAAAGATAATAGCGAAGAAATAAAGAATTTTGCTGTAAAGTAAAACAATAGTTGGTTACAATAGGCGCCACTTGTTGCATTGCAAACTTAGTACAGTTGCAACAAAGAAAGACCAGTAACAACTGACTGAGAACCGATCGTAAACAATGAATAATGTTGATTTAATGAGGATCGTAAAATTATTTATAGAGCGCTATTAATTGTCCAATAATAGGTACGTATTCGCACGTGATTGCAGACGATTGAATATTATTTATCTACATTTTTATTTAAATCTAGCAACATTTGAACTTGCGAGTCCTTCGCGAAAAGAAGCAAAAAATGCAAGTCTGGATATCTTGTTACTTGTTACTGGACTTATGTAAAAGCGCATGTTTATATTCGTGTTAGCAGCACGTACTCGTACGTGCCGCATAAGCTACTAATTGAAATTAAAGATTTGAAACGAGATTACTCCCCTAAAGATCGGTGTAACATGCCCGTTGAGATAGGAGTCGTCGGCGTTGGAATGCGACGTCGCTTGCAAGGACACTTGCCTATAATTTGCATGAAAATACCCTCTGGAGTATTTAGATATTCCTGCATACTCGACGCAATCACTACCACTCTTCAACAAAGAATTCCAAATGGATAAAAATTATGCTATTTTTAGACGTGGGGATTTAAGTCTCATTTTTGCAAAGCTACATACACGAAGCTAGGCAAAGCGAGATGATAATACTTATGATAAATAAGAGAATGAATGATACTAGCTGAGGAATGTGCGAAGTGTTACGAAGTTAGTCTTATCATATCATAGACATCTTTGCATTCAAGTAATTTTAGTTTGGTGTATAATATTATTAATAATACTAGCACAACTGTCTTGGACTCAAAAGCATAAAGTCTTAAAAAGAAATTTTATGTGTGTAATGTTAAAGCAAAGTATCTTATTGAGCGCAGACAATGTAAGCACATTGCCAACCTGATTTTCGATAAAGTGCAACATGTGTAAAGCTACTACAATCGAATGCAAATAAGTGCAATTAAGTTTCCTGGAATAAAAACAGAGCAAATAACAAAGTCTAGACGGTCTACACGAGCACGAAGGCTTTAATTAGGCCACCAGACAATCAAATTGATGCAATTCTTAAGAACTGGTTCACGTTCTAATCGAATTATTCATCAACTAGACAAATAGGCATTTGGGTTTATAGGCAATTTGCCAGTCTAAGTTGACGTTTAATTTCATTTTTTGCTAAAGTAATTGGTTGATTTCTGCTGCAAGTGCAGGAAATCTTCAGGTTTTCTAAAATCCTACAGTCACGACAGCAGTGTTCCGCTCGAGCTCGTCTTCGTGCCGAGGAAAGAAATCAAATCCGAACCGAAAACTAACAAGCATCAGGGTTAGTGCTTAAGTCGACTTATCCGCAATGAAAGCTACGTTTAAATTTTACACTGCTTAACGATTGGACTATATTGAAATGCGTCAGGCGTGGAAAATGATATACCAAGCGAGGCAGAAACTTTATCAAACTTATTTTACGTATTATTTCCCCATTAAGAAATATTTTAAAACATTGCAATATAAGGCTAACCCATAGTATATTTTCTAGTTGGTTGTAGAATTTCACTCATTAAAATGAAAACTTTTTGTACAAGCAGTCGTTAACGACATTTAGTATATTTCGCCAGGATTAAATTGTTAATTGCTACCTAGAATCGTTTGGCATTGGCAAACATTTGAAATGACTGCTGAAAGTTACAGCGTCTCGACATCCGTGACGGGCATCGTCTTGCCTTATCAATTATTTCATGAAAAACGCTCCCGCAAAAATGAAAAACTCCTGCGCAGAGCCAGAACGCAACAGAGAACCGTTAACTTTCTATATTCTTTCGCGAACGTCCGATGCATCCACCCAATAAATTTTAATCACGCCGCCACATTCTCCATTCAAATTTTCTGCGTCGGCATTCAAGCATTGAAAATGGGCCCTGCACTTCATTAAGCATCGGTGCACGCCCGAATGCGAGACAACAAACGGCAAAAAACGTAGTAAATAGCAAACAATAGCACAATTTAACACAGCTCTGCTTTAACATATGTTTCCGAGTATTAAAACGCGAATGACTTTTGCTCGCGAAGTGAAAATCCCTTCTAATTAACTAAACCTGCCATGGGAAGGAAACAATTCGACTAGTCGCATAGTGCAAGCCGAATAAATAACTAATTCAATGGAATAAATCACGGCGAGATTGTGGCATGACATCGTAAACGAGCAAGCTTGCAAATAATTAGCCGTTTCGAATGTTATCCATCGCTGGCTGATGGTTATAATAATATGTATATAGTTGATTTTACTCGTAAGGAATACGAGTTGATGATTGGGGCCTTAGAACAGATAGATTTTTACGAGTGTGTGGAGCACTTGCAATACAATTCTAGCTTTGTTCGCATGGCCATCATCACTGCGATCACAATGTGGTTGCACGTGGTGTTTGAGTTATGCACAATATGGCAATATCTTTGACGCTTATTGTGATAGTGATTTATTGTGCTCCGCGTTAGTGAGAGTGCTTCATTAGTCTATTAGAAACATTATTTACTTAACATTTCATCGTAGTCTCTCATTAATGTCAGTTTCGACGTTTTAATATGAGTAATAATCTATGCTACAATGAATTCGTTTTATATCTGCACGGCAGCGCACAGCCAAGTTTAGAATTGTAAATAGTGTATTTGTTTTCTTTTTTTATTAAGATTTTTGATGATCTGAAAAAAAAAGGAAATTGTGCTACATTCAAATTCAAATAAATGCTAACTTAAACTAGATTAAATTTCCTATAAAAAAAACTTTTCAAAAAGTGTTTGTAGCATTAGCAGTTTGGGATTTATAGAGTGGTAAACTTTTGGGCCCCTTTTGCTCCCTATAAAAAACAACGTGCGGTAACCAACATCAGGCGAATAAAATCTCGACTTGTTAGAGCATATTTAATTCTTCAGTTTATTTTTATATTCTATTATGTACTAATGAGTAATTGATAACAGATAGAGTAAATAAAATGAAGTTTTCTTTTAAATTTTAACAGATTACTAGATAATTGGAGGATAAGATAATATCTTATATATTATGGAAACAAAGAAACGAGAATTTGATGTGGGTTGTTTAATTGTCCATAACTTGAAAAGTCCTATCTGCTTTAAGGTCCCTCAAGGTAGCCTCGGTGGCGCATTGGTCAGCAGCGCCGTTCACCAAGCGCACGCTGGCTTAGAGTATGTGGATCAATCCACAGCTGTCTTGCTGGTGACATACAATGCATTACTGGGATTGCCAGGGGGAAAGTACGGTTCTCGGTCATTGAATTGAAAAATTCTTGGCCGGGGGTGGACGCAGTACTCCTCCTGCAAGGGAGTTAGTACAATGGGCCCATTCTGACGTGGCCGAAGTGCTGCCAGATAGTCGTCTGGCCTCCCGAAAGATAGATAGATAAGGTCCCTGAAAATTTTGTTCACCCCCTTCCTTCCTTCCCGGACTGGGCATGGCTGTGGCCATCATTAATAGTTTAGCAGTTATGGAGTGGTAAAATTTTGGCCCGAAAGTGATCCCCTTTTAACTTTTGCTGAGATAATTTATTGAAATAAATGGTATCGTAAAATACATAACATTTCCCGTAAAATGCTTTTTTGAAAACATTTCTAGCATTAATAGATTAGGAGCTATAGAGTGGTAAACTTGTGGTCCCCGTTTGCTCCCCATAAAAGGTAGCGTAGGGTAACCAACATCCGGTGAATAGGAACGCAACGTGTTGGAGCATATTCAATTTTCAAATTTTTTGATTAGTTATGTATTAAATAAGCTATACTATAATATAATTACTACATATGAGGAATGAAAATAATTTTGTGTCAAATTTGAAGAGATTACAAGATAAATGGAGTATATGTTTAAATTATTGTTTGTTAATTGTTAATGTTTATTGGTCATATTAATATTTTAGGAGTTATAGAATGCTAAAATTTTGGTCCCAATTTGGTCCCCAAAGTTTGATATTATGACTTGGAGGGACCAGCCCAAATTTGCCATTATATCAGGTTTGCCTTTACATCCGTACCACCTTTAATTGCGTGTTCTAGAAATAGATAGATTAAAGGAGAGAAAATTATAGTATGTTAAATTTTTATAGATCCTTCTAAATTTTTGAAAATTGTTGCCCTCTAGACAAGCAAAAGAGCAGAAAATATGACGATGATAAAGGCTAAAATTTAATATTAAAAAAAGTCTAAATAGAATTTTCTATAAAACTTAGAATACTTTATAGTTTCTTGATTTTCTTAGGATTTGTTTGGTTTCAAGACTTTTTATTCGTCATTTGACACAGAAGAAATATATAGACAATAACGTATTTTTCTGATTCTACAATTGTGACTGCGTTGACGTCAGCGTTCGATACAAGTCCACATAATTTGTCGTCATAGTCGTTGATGTTTTCCGAGGTAAATTGCCACAAAAAGACCGGCTAGGAGGTGTTGACGACCCGCGCATGATCGGCATGTCATTGAGGCATATTGAGACAAGCGCAATGTTGCCCTGTTATATACATCGTAAAATACCAGCGAACTCAAAGTTCTTTATGTTATTGGAGGCATTTAAATTGTTGCTGGTTACAGTATAAAAAGAGAATTGTACTTCTAAAAATAGGCCTTGTTAAAAACCATATATTATCTTATTAAATCTTATTAAAACGATGAATATCCTCAACGAAATTGATGCGTAGAAATATGGTCAAGAGGCAGTAATCATGTCTCTTCAGTCTTCCCATAAAATTTTATATTTTTTCTATATGCTGAAAAGCTCGTTGCGGGGGTTTGTGCTGGAGGTATATGGAGATTTCCAAAGATTTTGCTCATTTTTACACGGTAATAATCGAAAGATCTTTATCAAATTCGTCGTCGTCTACGACTCGTCCCTTGTCCTCGCCGTTTACGTCTCGCATCGCGCAAAGCGCGCGATTCGTGTTGGCGTGTTCTTGAACTTGAACTTTCGCATTCCATATGAAATGCAAGTGCATGCATGCAGCGCAGGCATCACATGCGATGGCCATGTGCCAGCGCGGGTGAAATAATGCCAGAGCACGAGGTGTAGTAATGCGAAATAATGACGAATAAAGACAGCGCATTACATGGTCACGTCCACACCATTCGCAAGAGACGGGACGAAGCGGCGGGTCATGTTCTACCACTGGTAAGTCACCCAGTGTGGTGTAATGCATCTATTTTATTAAATTCCTCGAGTATTTTGTTTTCTTTGGACTTTTAACTAGGTTTTATTGGGAATGCATTATGAGACCTTGGTGTTGGTGATAGAACGTGTTGATAAGACTTGAAACACTTTTGGCTTTCTCATCATCACGTTTTTTTTTCTTTTCTTTTTGTAATTATTATCGAAGGGTTTTTATCCAACTCTTAGTAAAACTTTCGGCTGAATTTATGTAGCTCAAATCACTTTGGTTGCCTGTAAGATTAAGTAAAGTGACTTGGGTGAAGCTGCCAACACCTGGGCGTGCAAGGACCAGCTAGGATGGGCTGGAGATTATTACAGGGTTTATTAGAAATGAAAGAGACGTTGATCGTTAAAATGCTGAAACGCTCGTTATCGAACACACCTATAATCTAATCACGTTCAAGTGTTAACACCTTTATAATTGGAACGATCGAAATATGAAACTTGTTGCATAGGAAATTCAAGGAAATTTTTCAGTCTGAATTCAGTTAATATCATCAATACTCAACAGGTTCTTCACGTCAAATGAAAATTTATTTCTGTCTGCATCACATCTAACTGAAGCATGATACGGTTGCTTATCGTGACTTTGATCCGAAAGGTCCTTTGGCATTGCATGCCATCGTGAATCTGCTAGCTCGACTTCGCGTGTCGATAGTGCTTGGCTTTGGTTGGCGACTGTCTACATACGAATGTGTGTTAGCAGTTCCATAACGTCGTCGATTTTCCGTTCTGATTTATCGGCAGGGCACGTCTCTAAGCTGCACATCGAGGATCATGTGTCGCAATATTATTGTGGTAGAATGCTTGAGGACATATTGTTCAATCAGTCATTGACTATCTATTTAACCTATACATTAACGATGTAATTAGAAATTTGTGTTTGGAAAGCATGTTACTAATATCATATTTTTCATTTGGATTTAATTTAGGCTTTTTCAAATGATCGATTTAAATTATTATTTGGAGAATTTATAGATATCATAATTGCATGCTTTATCTATGTTTTTTATTGTGTAGCTACACCGATATATTTTAAAATCTGAATGGAGCGCAATGAGCAACCGAGTGCAAGTGCGTTCCTGCGCGCTATTTATTATTTCTGATATCAGGAAGTGAAGATTAATGTTGGTTCCTGTGGTGATGCTTTATTTCGTTTTATAACTCCCATTGCGGGGCATTATGCAGCGTACACGGGAGTTCATACATCGTAGTCGTAGACTCATCCTCATGAACATCCAAGAGCGATTTACCTGAGAAGCACGTATATCTTGGATTACAGCTGGAATTCGATTTTTATCAATCAATTTTGAAATTACTCGTATATTATATTCGTAGATATTATTGGATTACTACCTTGAATATCCGGATTTATTTCTGTCATTAAGCACAGATTCTATTCAGTAATAATTTTATAAATGATTTTTGCATTCTCTCTGACAGAAAATAAATATCGAGTTTTCACGTTCTACTTGGCGCACGATACACGCATCGTGGCATATCAAAGCATTGATGGTAACACGAATGGAAATTTTATTTCATTGCCGCAGATAAGCAGTGGATGTTATCGGGTCGCTAGCATCACGATTGGGAATTGTCATACTGGATTATTGGAGTGTAAAGTTCAGAAAAGGTGGGTAATGTTGGTTAATGTAAATTTAATGATATAAATATACAAACAGTATATAGTAAACGTTAATTCTTGCAATTGATTCCAACCCCATGTGGTTTCAATTTGTATTTCATTCTTACCCGTTACTCTTAGTTGTTTGATTGCATTTTCGACGTGCTTCAGTGGAATCGCACGAATGTGATGTAGAAGTAAATTGCTTCCTTGTTGCGTTCGGCGTTTGCATTTATTTGTAATCAATTAGCACGCCGGATTGATTAAAAGCTAAATTATTGCAAGTCATCCTCGACGGTACAGATAGCGTTATGTAATTCGCATGTTGCTTGGAATTCGAGCAGGCTTAGATTTTCTCCATGCGAGACCGTCATTTCCATAGACTGGATGAAGTTGGACGGAGTTGGACGAAGTTTTCAGAATGTCTAATGGTGCGCCTTCTCTCTGAATTCAAACTCCAGGAAGCGACAATGGCGCTGGGCTTCAGCAGCGCGCACATTGTTAACGCTTTTGTTTAATAAATAATAAACGAGATTGTTAGTGGCGATGTTTTGTGGTTTTGCGGTCGCGCATCGGATCTCCGGACGGGCACAATGCCTTATAAGCGCGCTTCATGCATGAGTAAAATGCAAACTTTGATTTCCTTGGAAGTGGCGTGCGCATAATTTGAAAGATATTCGTCGGATACGCTCGTTTGAAATTATAGCAGAGCCAGTCGCATGCATTTGGGCTGGTTGGGATTTTTCCAAGGGTTTCCAACTGCCAATTCACCGTTACATGCCCGTACACTTGCTACAGACCGCTAGGCAGCTTAGTTATGAGGTAATCAATATGACTTACTGATTTCTATCAATCAGACAATATTTGCAATGCCTAGTTAGGCGAGGTTTGTTTTGATGCGGCGGGGGATCATTAATAAACTGCTAATGTAGCAAGAATTTCAATTAACTTTGCTTTATTACATGTCCCCCTGGGTTGTGATTAGCATCATCATTTCGCTCTTCAATACGAATTCTATTTGCTCCTATCAGCGGCAGAATAGTTAAATCATTGATAAGTAGGCTGCGCTTGTATGCGCTGTAATCATCGTAGTTGCATGTAATCAGCGAATAAAGGATTTAATTAGTTTGTTCTTAATGAGGTGAAAATTCAATTTTCTTCGGGAGTTATCTTGAAAGCTGAAACAAGCTAGATTAATTGTATATTATTAACTGTATGTCGGTAATTCTAAAATACATTAAAATTGAATCTAGGTGCGCGGAAACCTATAGAGTAAAAGGCGGGAAGGCGCGGACTGGTTATTAAGAAATATTTACTACCTTCATCATATAAAAATGTGACAATTTTCACTATACTATACGTTTTTCAAAAACGTGTTTTTTGGTCTAGTATTATCTAAAGGTCATCTGAAGTTCTAAAATCACAGCTGTCAGACGAGCTGGGGCGTTTTGCTCAGGCTCTTGCACAGTAGTGTAGCTATTACAGGAATTGTTCAGCACATTTTTGCTTTTTTTTGCTATTTCATATCAAGTGAACGAAAGAATTTCGTCATGAATTTTTTAATATTTGGTGCACATGAAGTACTTCCATATATCGGAGAAATAGCTGAATTTCAGATTTTCACATTACATATACAGGATGAGTCAGACCTTTACCAACAAACTAACGGAGGTTGATCAGGGATTATTTCTGAGTATTTTGGTATTACATATGGAACATATGGTTTCCGGTGCATCCTTCCTAAGTTATTTCAATTTATTGTTGTACAGAATTGCACTAAAGAAAATTTACATGTAATAATAACCCGACAGACTCACTTTCAGAGGTTGATTTGGGATGTAGTCCGGGGTAATTTGATACTCCTATGGTCTTAGGCGACTCTTTGCCGAGTTATTTCAATTTCTTTTAGGGTAAAGTTGCGCAATTACAGAATAGCGAAATGGAATAACTCCACAGGAAACCGTCGGATACCACACATTCCTTATATCAAACAACTTTCCCTGATCATGCCCTATAAGTTTGTTGATAGAGTTCTGACTCACCCTGTATCGTTTTCAAATAGTAGTCTTATCCGGTCTCAACGTCGGACCTGTCCCCGTGACAAAATCATTTAAAAATTTTGATTTTGTGGTGCAAGTCCGAATTTGGATTTCAAAAATTTTGCAACGACCGAACCATTAAATTTTTTACATTTCTGTTTATGCTATCGTAATCTACACATAATTGTACAACAGGCCTTAACTTTAATTTTGAGGATCCACTACTTACAGTCGGACTGACTTACAGCGAACTCGAACTTTATGAAAAACTCGGATTTAACGAAAACAGCATAAATACTTGGTTGGTCAAATTTTACAAAATGTTATGGTTGATTACTTATAAGTAAATTAATTCTAAAGCCGTAACTGATTCTCTTAGAAACTTGTAATTTGGAGGAACGAAAAATGTTCGAACCATGCAAGGAGAAACGACTCGAGGCTTGGTTTTTAGCCCCAGCTGCATTATACCCCAGGCCTCCCATATATTCTTTAAAATGGTCAATTTAACCATTATAGTATGAAATATATTTGAGGAAACCATGCTAGACAAACTTAGCACATGGTGGTTTTTGTTGGAATTAAAGTCTTTGAAAGAAAATTTATGTGATTCTGCCTGAATATGCAATTGATGAGGAAATAGCACTAGAATGTATTACCAACATTGTACATCTACTACTTTATTATATTCGCTCATATCTATGCTTACATGCAATATGTAGGTGTGCGCAAGTTTTAATATCTTTTATAGTGTTATTGTTATCTATACCTATTTAAAACACCCACTGCAGTTCAACAATTTGAGGAATGCCTGCTTTGCTTGTTTGCAAAAAGTAAGTGTCTCACCTATGTCTGAAATAAGGAGTGACCAACATGACACTTGGCAAAGTTACAAATTTGATATATGTACTACATTTTGCATGACTTGACGCAGGTCTGCGTGATTAAGAGCAGAGCTATTCCTGTGTTTTGGGTGGAACTGTCTGTCAAAGATTTTGTCTAGTATATTACTTTTTCCCATTGAACATGAAATATAGAAACTCCTGGTGATTGTTAGTGGCCCACCCTTACCCACAATTGACTTATCTAATATGCATATCTATTAGTTCGTACATGACTGTAAACAGTTTGCTTATAAAATAATCGACATGCCAATGATTTACGACTGAGGCTACTGCTTTGGCTAGTCATATTTACACGTGGTTAACCGAAGCCCACTTGGAATCCTACTCGCGTCCGCGTGACTCGGTCCACACTTAACAATTTGAGTTATGACAACGCTACTGTTTCAACAATGCGCTTAATAAGTGAATAGAAATTTATTTGTGTTCGGTGAAGCAGCGCGTGCGCGCGATCATGTTCATTTTGCCCACTTAACGGTATCATTAATATGCGAACAAAGTGTGCGCCGGGTAAAAATGATTGTTGATGCGAGCGGGGATTTACGATGCGGAGGTGCAAAAACTCCTTGCCGAAAATGTGCGATGCGTGCGCGTTGTGCTCGCCTTGGAGAACGCACAAAATTGACCATTATGAAAGCACCGTTAAATTGTGCACCTCGTTATTTTCATTCACTTAAGCGAAACCGGCAATCAGCTTGTCTCGGGACTATCCAAGAGCTCCGTTCAACAACAAAACAAGATAAATTTGCATTCTGACGTGCAATTTAATACGCAAGGTTGAATACATCCACCTACAATGGGAATAAAGCTTATGTTTACTTTGAGCTACTTAATCATAGATGGTGTGCAGGACTTCTAATATGGTTATTATTGTAACTAAAAATTTTGCATACCTACAAGTTTTCAGCTGTTTTCCAAGTCCCTAATTGTTGGGTGTTGTGTTGTCGAAATATTTACTCTTCACATGTCATGCCTCCATCTTCATTGTATAAAATATTTGTTGCTGATGCTGCTGAATGCAATGTCAAAAATCAAGCCAACCTTTCACATCCCTCATTTCTTCTTGCTTGTCGTTGCAGGCGTTTTTTTCTGCATTGCTAATGTAGAGGTAATAAATAACAAACATTTCTGGTTTATAATGATCATTGTAATCATCACGCGTCACGTGTGTACAGTTGTAACCTCAACAAGATTATAATAATAGCGGCAATTTAACACCGTTTCTCTTCTGCTCCTCTTTATCATCATCGCTGTCGTGCCATTTTTTCCTTTCGATGACCAGATGACCGAAACCACGATTGAAATATTGACGCCCCCGTTTCAAGGTATCAATCACTGAAAAGAATCATAAACTCTAATCGTCTGTTGCTGTACTTTTTTAACATCCGGTTTTGTAATTAATTAACTTGTCATATTTGCGCTGAATGTTCACTTAAGAACGCTGCAATTAATTATCGCAACTGAAACATTTCACACGATGATAAATAAATTAATAAACTTGCGCAAAACTCGTTTGTCTCCAGCGCGAATTTCTACGCCTTTTCACATTTTATCATGCATAATATATTGTGAGCAGCGGAACCATTTCACTGGTGTTTATGCACGATTTATGCAGAAAATCGTTCGCTTTATCAAAATTTATCAATTTAACGTCAACACTTCCAATTTGCGCGCACGTTTTGCGAACGTGCTACCGCGCCAAAGAAAGTAGCAAGTGTTCATTGAGTGCACTTAACGATTTACGATTTACGAAAAACATCCGTGATAAGCGAGGTAATTAATTAAAACGCGCCAGGCCTTGTGGGAATTTCGATTTAACCTAAATACGTTGAATGTCTACCTAGTTCAGTGATGAAATGTAGGTTTTTCACACAGTCATTCAAATG
>JAODVP010091940.1:0-12187 GCA_025400035.1 Tetradonia laticeps
TATTATTTTAGGTTCAAATGATTAATGAAAAGATATCGTACGACTGGGAATCGAAATGCAGTTTTAAGACCGGGTCACTTTAATTAATCAATCACTGTTGGGCAGGGTACTTGCCTAAGTGGTACAAATGATACATAAACATAAAACTAAGCCTCTACTTACTCAGCAAGATGAACATGCGCTTGTTGCATCACAGCCAACCAAGCCAACGTAGGTGAAACATCCACAGCCGACGGCTGATAGTCATACATCGCAGCAATAATCTGCCCATTGATCTTCCCATTAACAACGGCTTTCTGCGCAGAGAAAAGCCCATGCAATACTTGCATCCCGCAAGATGTCACTATTGGGTAGTTAAGAGACATCAACCTCAGCACTGTCTCGCAAAGAATCTTCACATTTGTCTTATTAAAATAAACAATAGCATCCTTCAATAAGCCAAGAGTATGTAGTATTGTTGTTTGACCAGCTTGGATAGAAGCTACCAAAACAGTACTATTTGTATTCATTCCCAAACAAGATTCAAGAGTCTCTTTACAAAATGCTGCAACCAAATCAGCAGCTGGTGAATAATTCTGATCGTTTTGAAACTTGTCTGCTGAGAGAATCATGACAATTGCATTTTGCGCCGATTTCCGCCATTTTGGTTTACTGTGAACACAAAATGGATTCAAAATTGCTTGTAAAATTTGCTTAGTGTGCAAATTCTGCCACATTGCAAGTTCCTGGTTCTGTAGCAACACAGCCAATACGCCAATAACACTCTTAACAATCACATTATTATCTTTAGACCCAAACTCAACCAATACTTTCAATAATTTAGATGTGACGGTGTCATAACTTTGTTGTAAAACTCCACTTGGTACTGACTTTATCCCCATGTTCAACAAAGACAATACAGCTGTAATTTGATTCTCATTCTGTTCATCCGCAGTGAGAATTTGTTCTAAAGTAGTCACCAATGCACAGTAGTACTCAGTAGATGTTTCTTTTCCATTATTGCCCTTAATCACCTCTGTCACTGCTGCTAGAATTGCTAACATTTCCTTATGAAGCACTGAATCTGAATGGAAAACATTGAGAAAACGATTGAAACTCATATTGGTACAGTCTGTCCAGTCTGATGCAAATGTTTTCATTGTTTGATATGAGGAAGCTGAACTATGCATATATTCAGATTCTGTATCTTCTTCCATTTGCATGGGTGTCTGTGGGATTTTTGTTGAAGAATATGTTTGTTGTGCATCATGTCTTTGCAGAGCAGTTGTTGTTAAATTAGAAGAACCTAGAATCAAATTATTATATTGAAAGTAGAAACTACTTTGAGGTTAGCTTACCTAAATTCTCTTGAAAGAAACGAGATTTAGCTTGTTTGCGATGAATGCTGGTTTGGGGATTAGAACTAGAGCTTTGGCCTCTAGCCCAACGCTTGCCCTTAGTCTGTCCTTTAAGTTTTGTACGAAATTTACCCATTTTTGATTAAATTAATATCGATAACTATGAACAACACCATGCACATGTGCTTTCAACTTAAATGAATTTGTCGAACTTGTCATTTATTCTCATACAGTAAACTAACATTGGGGGGGCGCTGTAAGGAAGAATTAAATAGGAATTCAAAATAAGGCAAATTTAGCAATATTTATTAGATTAATTTCATATAACACCAATTGAAATATGTTATAAAGTTTGAACGACAAATAACTAACTTCCGGTTTACTCACATGCTGCAACGGGAGTTGAATTCTGTTTATCCGAAATACAACCCTCAATTCGCAACGCATTGTGTGGTACTCGCATGGGACAAAACTTTCCTTCTATTCTTTAAATGTTGTCTTCACTTTCATAAGTTTTCTGCTTGTATTTCACTTGTAAGCTCTATATATCTATTGATCTGTTTCTTATTTCGAAATGTCAACTTCAAAAAACTATATTAGTGACACAAGCATAACCGTAGATTTTGTGTACTACATAATGAAAGTGTATTTTGCTAATCATTCTCTAAAGATAATAATTCGTCACTTGAAATAAATGAAGCCATGCCAATTCCATGCACAAAAAACCAAAACCAACAAGCAAACCACCAAACCACCATAAAAACAGCTTGCCGATTTGCTCCAAACCGATTTGTTTTGCAAACATTTCATGCGCATGCGTGACATGCTGAGTTACTTCGACATGATGCATAAGTAATTCATGTAAGTAACAGTATAGCCCACCCTCATAAACCCCTTGCATTATGCGATTAATCCGTGGAAACATGGGATGGCCCTTTTGGAAAATGAGGATTTTATTGCTGGAAAAGGAGAAGTCATCTAGCGGATAGACAGCAGGTGAGCCATCCGGAAAAACATATGCGTGTTTGCTTTTATTACGCATTCTCAATTCATATTCAAAGTTTCTACGCGTTGTGAAAGTGGACGTGTCCCGATGCACAATCATTCTTGCTATAGTTTCCTGCTGCTGTTGAGTACTATCCTCTCGAATGGCATGATCATGCACATACCTATACCTGGGATCAACGACATCAAATGCTGCGTGGTAAAATCTAGGCATTGTTATGATCAAATTGTGATCAATGACATCTTGCATAGTGGAAATTTGAAATTCGTATTGTTTCATTGAAAGCTTTTCCATTAAAGCGGCCTCGAATACAGTATTAAACGTGAAAGCAAATATCCACGTCAGTAGAAATACCAAACGAAGTTTTCCTGTTTTCGGTGTTGCACTTGACATTTGCCCAAAGATGAATCTTATCACCCCACTACTTGATGGCCAAAGTTGTTTAAAATATCTTAACTCACTCTGTGAACACAATGCAAACAAAATCCAAGCCATCGTCAACACAATCCCAGTTACCAAAGTCAAAATCCAAGCGGATTTATCAAATATAAAGAATATTTTATTTAAACTATTACGCTCTTTAGCGAATGCTACTATCCAAATGACGGAATCGTCAAAATATATAACTGTTGTGTCGAAATCCAGGCATATATGGTGATGGGTGTAAGTTGCGCCTCCAATCAATAAATCTGCATTTTTTTCCATTACCTCTTGCAAACCGCCAACGTAGGATGCATTTCTACGGATTTTGCTCCCCCATATGTATTTGTAGTTTAAAGCTACGCTTTCAACTTGTAGTAATGGAACGATTATGTCGTAGAATAACATATTGTCAGTACCTTTATAGTCACTGTTTCTAATAAAGTAAGGCGGAAATGCAATAAACTGAGGATGAATGGTCGAATTTCTCCATAGTCTTGGTAAATCATCAAACATATGCGTTTGCAGATTATCCAGTAGTTCAATCCTGGTATACGGATGATTTAAGTTTTCATATTTATATGGATGGTAGGTAAATAAGCTCTGGTTTGCAACGATAATTATGTTGTAAATATATTTATCGACTAAAACTTGGAGTAACTCATTCGAAATTCTGAGGTTGAGTGATTCTAGACCTATAATAAATTTTGCTCTGGAATTCCACGAGCGCATCTTTGACAGATCATGAAAAACTTTTAAATCTTCCACGGTTTCATTCAAATTATGAAATTGCAATATGTATCCATCCATTTGGCCATACATTAGTGCAATATCTAAAGGATCAGTTTCTCTACCAGTGACAATTCTGGGTGGTAGCAGCGAATTAAATATAATTCTAGTGTAAGATTTTAGTTCTGCTAATAGATTATCTTGATCATTTCCATAATAAAGTATTTTCGAATTTGGTCCCAGAATTTGAGTAGTTATATTAGCAATTAGGGACAATTGTATCGTTGAAATTACAAATGGTAAAGGCATTTTTATAGAACTGAATCTAAAGCAGTCACCTAGCTATAGTTAAGTCATACATTATGTATACCTATGCAAGCTCATGTTTGAAAACAATTTATAATTGGTTGATAACTAAACGTACATAAAAATATACAATCAAGTTTGTTATATTATTTATTTGTTTATACAATATCTCTGTTTGTTGATCTAGTATTTCGATAAACCAGACTACTATCCTGGAAAATTTATAATCTTGTGCATTTTATATTACCTAGTAACGCTACATAAATATTTAAATTGTTATTGATAACGATAGCGCATAAATCATGATTTAATATAGAGTAAGATGGGGGAACGAGGAACAATAATTATTTTTGCGCAACGCTGAATTCTTCTACAGCAATAATAACGCACTTATTGCAGTGGATCTTGAATGACCAATGTAGTTTAAGGTCTCCTGATGCCGTGCCAAGAGAATTTAATTATGTTGTCAGTTTCTTTCATGAGATGTGAGTTCTAGATTCTATAATTTATATTCGGGGCATTTGGACCACTGAGCGCTGAACGGCTGTGCGAGCAATAAGTTTTGGTGGACTAGCGAGACTGACTGTACTTCATGGTTGTCTGCTGACAATGAGTGTGACTGCAAGTCTATTTCTAGAGTTTTCGATATTATTTTTTTAAAGCTTTACTATAATAAAAATAGCGAATAAGGAACTTAATTAATTAATCTTGAATTGAAAAATACTAAATTTAGAATTTACAATACATTCTTGATAATTCGAAGTTGATGGTGCAAAAGCGAAAAAGTTAGATTTGTCGAAAGTTTCGAATTAATGAGAGGTTCTACCTAGTAATTACCGAAAATTTTAATTATGGAGAGTCTACTGTAGTGTTAGGTATTTTGATTTATTTTGATTTAGATCGGATAATTGTAAAGTTGTTAGACAGATTCGTAAGACGAATGTTCAAAGAATTTGAATTTTAATAAATAGCAGAGTGTACTATAACTCTCAATAATTCGAAGTTGACAGGACAAGTTAAAAAGTTAGAATTGACGAGAGTTTTGAATTAGATCCAAAATCTATCTAGCAAATTATTCTCTTCACTTCGAATTATCGGAAGTTTTGAGTGAAGCTCGAATTATCAAGAGTATAGTCCGACGTAAAGTTTTGTTATGTTATTATTATTTCTTATTATGTATTTAATATAAATATAAATTTTTGGGACATTTTTCGATCGCTATATTTTAGTTGTACAGTAGAGTTCCGGTTATCCAGACTAATTGGGACTAATTGATTGGATACCATATAAAATACATAGTACTGCCAATAGCCTTCCAGAAATTCCATGTTTTTGTCCCTTAAACCGGTGTCCGAAAATGATCCGGATAATTGACATTCCGGTTAATCGGCGTCCGGATAACCGGAGTTTTACTGTATATATTAAGGCCTTGTATAGAATCCCTGGTTGGTATAAATATTTAATTTCATTGATTTGTTTGAAATTAGACTGGTTTATTTGGGTGGTCCGGTAACCCCGCTACCCGTCCCAAGCTCCCCATAGAATGGGGCAATTGGGACGAAAAACACGTTTTGGAAAATTGCATTATTTTGGGTTTATTGTATAGTAAAAAATCTGAAATTTTTATATGATGTAGTCAGATGATTAAACTAGTTATTCTAAAAAAATAAGAATTTTTAACCATAAAAGAAAGTGGTGACGAATATTTTTCAAAAGGCGTCCCAGGTTCCCCCACTTTACTACAATAATAATACTATCCAATTTAATAAATCATGATTTATGCGATATGATTATCAATAATAATATTTATGTATTGTAATTAATAATGTATAAAACTTGATTGTATATCTTTATGTACGTTTAGTTATCTACCAATCTTATACATTTTTAAACAGGAGTTTGTGACATTTATGTATGACCTAACTAAATTAGTTGACTGCTTCCAGACTTAGTGCTATAATAATGGCTTCACCGTTTGTTATTCCAACGATACAATTGTCCCTAATTGCAAATATAACCAATCAAATTCTGAAACCAAATTCGAAAATACTTTATTATGGAAATGACCAAGATAATCTATTAGCAGAATTAAAATCTTACCCAAGAATTATTTTCACTTTACTGCTACCACGCTTTGGCAAAATTATCAATCCTTTAGATATTGCACTAATGTATGGCCAAATCGATGCTTACATATTGCAATTTCATAATTTGAATAAAACAGTGGAGAGTTTTCACGTTTTTGATGACCTGTCAAAGACGCACTCGTGGAATTCTAGAACAAATTTTATCATAAGTCTAGATTCATTCAACTCAAGAATTTGGAAGGAATTAGTTCGTGTTTTAGTCCATAATTATATATACAACATAATCATCGTTGCAAATCACAGCTTATTTACGTACTATCCATATAAATATGAAAACTTAAATCATCCGTATACCAAGATTGAACTACTGGATAATCTGCAAACGCACATGTTTGATGATTTACCAAAACTATGGAGAAATTCAACCATTTATCCCCAGTTTATAGCATTCCCGCCTTACTATATTAGCAATACTGGCTATAGGGGTACTGATGACATGTTATTAAACGATGTAATCGTTCCAATTCTACAAATGAATTCCGTACCTTTAAAACACCAATACATATGGGGAAGCAAAATCCGCAGGAATCAATCGTACTATGGCGGTTTGGGAGAAGTAGCGCAGAAAAACGCAGATTTATTGATTGGAGGTGCAACTTACCATCATCACGAATTATCCGTGGATTTGGACACAACAATTACGTATTTTGACGATACCGTCATTTGGGTGGTACCATTTGCTAAGGAGCGTAATAGTTTGAATAAAATATTCTTCATCTTCGATAAAGATGCTTGGATTTTGACATTGGTAACTGGTATTGTGTTGACGATGGCTTGGATCTTGTTTGCATTGCGTTCACAGAGTGAGTTAAGATATTTTAAACAATTTTGGCCATCAAGTACTGGGGTGATGAGATTCATCTTTGGGCAAATGTCAAGTACAACACCGAAAACGGGAAAGCTTCGTTTGGTATTTCTATTGACTTGGATATTTGCTTTCACGTTCGATACTGTGTTCGATGCCGCATTAATAGAAAAGCTTTCAATGAAACAATACGAATTTCAAATTTCCACTATGCAAGATGTCATTGATTACAATTTGACCATAATAATGCCTAGATATTACCATACAGTTTTTGATGACGATGATCCCAGGTATAAATTTGTGCATCGTTACGCCATTCGACAAGATAGTATTCTAGAACAGCAGGCAACAATAGCAAGAATGATTGTGCAGCGGGATACGTCCACTTTCACAACGCGTAGAAACTTTGAATACGAAATGAGAACGCGTAATAAAAGCAACTACTCATTTGCTTATCCAGATGGCTCACCTGCTGTCTATGCGTTGGATGACTTCTTTTTTCCCAGCAATAAAATTCTCATTTTTCAGAAGGGTCATCCTATGTTTACACAGATTAATCGCATAATGCATGGGGTTCGTGAGGGTGGACTATACAGTTACTTGTATGAATTACTTTTGCATCATATTGAACTAACTCAGCATGCTACGCATGCACATATAATGTTTGCGAAGCAAATCGGATTGGAGCAAATCGGCAAGCTGTTTTTGTGGTGGTTTGGTGGCTTGGTTATTGGTTTTGTTATTTTCTGCATAGAATTGGGATGGTTTTATTTATTTCAAGTAATGAATCAGTTCTTTTTGGCTCAGACATAGACTAAAAATTACAGAAAATCTGAGGTTATGGTTGTGTGACCATTCTGGTTTTTGGAATTTGTTATTTCTAAATAAGAAAATTAGGTTGGTTCTCTACGCCTCCCAGTAAAAGTCCGTTCGTATTTACATATTGCTTGAGATTTTGGAACCGATAATATTGTACATATTGAGATTCGAGACCAATTTTAGCTGAATTTGGACCCCTAAAAGTATATCATGAGCTGTCCCATTGTTCTTTTAAATAAATATTTAATTCTGTATTTGAATTGTTTGAAGTTTATTTAGTAACAACTGTACCAGGTGGATAAGTCAACCCATCCAACTTATCAATACTATTTAACAAATCCGGCCTTGTAATCAAAGCCCGCTTAATACTCTGCGTCAATAAATTCTCCTGAAAATACGCAGCAAATGGCATATCTTCCAATGAAAGCACGTGCACATTGCCATCAATGTCGGCCACCAACAAGCATCTGCCATCATGCGTAAACTTAATCAGAGTGTTCCTGGATTTAGTCGGCGACATTGTGGCGCTTTGGGAATCGTACGTCTTCCGCTGCAAGTCCCAAATGAAAATCTCATTTCCTGAAATACTGGCAATGATTGTAGAATGGGATGGACTCCACGCCACACCCTGCACGCCCATCCACCTCTTCTTGATCTCAAATAAAGGCTCATCGATACCATCCGCCCATAATCGGATCTGCCAATCATCACCACAAGTCAAGAACAGCTTATTGCAAAATGGAGAAAACTCCATCGAATACATCGGCCCATCATGAGCCAAAAAGGAATCCAAATGTTGATGGAAATAGTTCTTGGAGCATTTGTGAACAGTGCCTTCACTAGTGCTGATGTAATAAATTCGCGGATCCACCGGATGTGGAGTGTAGGCCAATGCGGGACAGTGACGAGCAGAGGACCAATTCTCAGCGTTGCACTTGCGAAGAGTTGCAATTCCTTTCAGCTTACCTTCCGCAGACGTAATGCGCATCATATGAGTGGATCGCATTATGACACTTTGTCTACTTAACCAGAGTTTTGCAATTTGTCCGTTTTGACATACGGCGACTAGGAACTCATGACCTTAATGGGACCCAAGAATATAATTTTTGCTCAGGTTTTAGTTTTATTACTTAGTATACCTTTGTAGTAATCGACGTCCGTATACCAATACAGCTGCCATATTGGTTCGTAGAGTTGACTAGTTATTTTCGAATTGATCCCAATAATTCTAATGTCTCGATGACTAATATCAAGCACGTTGACGGTCCCGTCATAGAATCCAACAGCTAACATATTGTGATAATGATTGCTAAAGTCCAACGCTGTAACTGGTGTTTGAAAATGATATTCTCGTTCAGGCTGTACTGGATTTTTGATGTTCCATAAAAGAACCAATCCAGTAACGTCCTCATCATAGTAGAATCTACCGTAGCCAACAGCAATAATGTCCTGGTTGATTTTGTTAATACAAATCGCAGATACACAGCGGTCTAAAAATGAATAATTAGTGACAAGTAACCTAACCTAACATCTTTGGATATTTACTCTTTGTATCTTCATTAGCAAATGTCCACAAAAAATTCAAGCGATAATTGTATTCAATCCCTTCACGAAATGGACTAGGATCACTTAATCCTCGAATTCTTTTCTGTTGCTCGTTGAATACATTATTAGCTAAAATCCTCTGCATGATGCACACCGAATCCATGTACCTCTCATTCTTCGCCAACTTAAGCATCGCAAGGTCCTCGCTGGTTAACGCACTATCCTTCTCAACTGAAGTTAAAGATACATTACTCTCAGGCTGTACAATATCATCATAGTACGTGTCGTATAGTTTCCACAGGGAGACAAAAGATTCGTCATTAACCAATTTAACCCTCGGGGCCTCGGTGAATTTGGCTTTGTTGAGCTTTGAAACTGTTTGGATGATAGCATGTACCATTTTTCTATTCTTCCCTCTTCCTTCAGTAAGGAACTCGTAAATTTTGTTATCTTCTTCAGCTGCCTGACCTTCCGGGCAGTCCTTTTCTACTGTGGATGAAGGTAGATCTAACAATATCGTAGTGTCCGTTTCGTGAATGACTAGAGAAATAGTTTCGGGCATTGGTATACTCGGTGCAGCATATTCCGATGATACAGTCCCATCTGAAGCAGCTTTACCAAAACTGCCCGAGTCCATATCCCCACTGTCTGCCACCATATCGGAGACGCTAAGGCCTGGCATACTCAATCCAGCAGTAACAAACACGGATGTAGATGGTGCAAGGCCTGTTATAGATGAGTTATTGTTGAAAATACGGCTTGATTGTATCATGGTTTGATTCAGGGTGTTTTGTGTCGCCGAAAGTTGCACATCGGAATCATTGATGTTGCGCTCCTTTGCAGATTTGTAGGCGGTTGGTGGAATTTTGCGTGGGGTGACATTTTCTTTATTAAAAATTACTTGGACTCTGATGGTAGTATGGCGAGATATGCGCAATTGCGCGTTATTTTTAAATTTTTTCTTCGTGATGGATCCATCACCCTCTAGAGTATCCATCTGTACTTTGTTTAAACGTGAAGACATGGTGACATTGTGATATTGTGACATTGTGGTTTTATAAAGGACGGAAAGAAATACTTCACTGACAACAAGAAACAGGTAACTAGGCTAATGTTTTGTCAATTTATTGATTATAAAGGATTTGAAACAAAATTCAGTAAATAATTTTATCACATGTTTCTTTGATTACTATTGTTTTCAGTGATGATAAAAGAAATAATAAAACTTGTTGTCGCAGTGAAGTTCTAACTTTAGTAGGAAAATTTTGTTCATCAAATGAATACTAGATGGTACTTAAGTTGCAGATTTAGGCCTACATTACATGAGTACAGGCGTAGTCAATTAAAATTTCTCACTTGGCGGATGGTTTGGTAAATCCGCTAGAGGCGCAACAAACAAAAACCACATTATAAGTTGTAATTGTGATAAAAATAAAAATTTCAGCATATGTTTTAATGATTTATTGAGTGTAGATAATAGACATTAGAAACACGGCTCAAATTTTAAAAAGTAAAGTCCAATACTACAGACTAAAAACATAACAAGATTTTATTTACAAAGTTAAGGCGCCCTCTAGCGGTGTTTATTAGGAACGTTCAGAACTAGATTAAATAGTGGCCTTCAGTAGTGTAGGCCCAGTTTTGAAATATGTCATTTCAATAACTGTCAATTATAATTTTAATTTTAATATATTACAAGTATTTTTTCTAAAATAAAAGTAAACATGTTGATGTTTCTTCCTATCTTAATAGCCGGTTCAGTGACGGGCGGTGCAATGTATGCTACCCTTTATCCCTTGGATATACTAAAAATCAAACTGCAAATGCGCAATGAATTGAAGAAAGACCCGTATTACCGCATAGATCGCATAACGGCACAAAAGAAATACATGAGCGAAATATATGACATAGTGTGTGATATGGCACATCGTGAGCGTTTCCGTACATATCGAATAGGACTTGGACCAATGTATATGTTAGGAAGCATCACGACCTTCCTTCGCCTCACTTCCTACCAATATGCGTATGAGACTGAATTTTTGTCAACTAAAAAACAAGACGTGCTGAAGCCCCGCGCCGTTCTGTTCTGTGGCTTCGTAGGTGTATGTTCAGAATTGGCGATGAACCCATTTAATCTAATGAAAACTAAACTACACTACTGGTCCTTGTGTGAGAATAGAACTTCCGAGTTTATCCGGAATTTGACGTTTATGGACGTTGGGAGAAAGTTGCAAGATCAATTCGGTGTTAGTGAACATAATCTCATAAATGTACGTTACCTAACTCAATTAGTTATAGTGGAGAATATTCAGAGTTGGTTGGACTTGTTGTATCTTCCGTGGATTCCTCGCCAACATTGCTCAGATGGTAGTCTATCAAAAAATTATCTACGATGAGCAGCCCTGCAAGCTTATTTATTTTCAGTTGAATGAGGTAGATTGGGACCTTTACAGAGTTGGTGCAGCATTTACGGCTGGCGTAATCGGTACATTTCTGGTCTCGCCTTGGGATCTCATTCTCACTAGACTACACACGCAACGTAAGACTACATAGCTTCATATCTTCGAAAGCTCATGATTAACAATTCCTTGACAGCGTATATGGTCAGCATGCGAGGATTGTATTACGATGGATTTCGGGACGCATTATTCAAGGTAATCAAACATGAAGGTTTCGTTGGGCTCTGGAAAGGAGCATTCTTCCTGTGGGCCCGGCACGGGGTCGGCGCTGCTGCCAGTGTGATGTGTTGGGATGTGTTGAAAGATCGCGCGTTTGAAAGTTTAAAACATGCGAACGCTATAGCGTTTCTTGAACAATATTTTATCGAATATTGCTTTGATTCAATGGATTTGTTTTAGTATACTGAATAAAACATGTTAACTAATCCACATACAAATTAGGGGAGAGCGGGGCGAAATGTGTCGGTTTTTCTAGGAGAGTTTGTAAAACAACGGAATGTAGTGTAAACGCATGTATTAGGTTTGTTCCAAGTGACGGTTCCGGAACGGTAATTCGGTAACGCGCATGCGCAGTGCGCAAAAAGCGTTCCAAGTGATCAGTTCCAGTTCCAGGA
>JAODVP010091951.1:2303-23109 GCA_025400035.1 Tetradonia laticeps
CACTACAACCGCGGGAGCTTTCTTCTTTGGTGTATTTCTTTCCCATCTGCAGCATATTATGTTGATAATAGTCAAAATTATCCTGCTAATACAACCTACAAATATAAATACAGAAAATACGTAATATAAAATAAATGAAAATAGAAAACCAGAAATTGCATAAAAATACCTGAACAAACGTAAATTCCTCCTACAATACAACATAACTTGGCGATAAACATTCCGAGATGATCCCGTTCTTGACTAATAGTAACGCGTAGTGCAGCCACGTCATACTTGAAGAAAATCCCTGGCATTCCATGACTGCCATGTCCATGATTTAAAGGACGATTTAATTCCTTCACGCTGTACTGGTAAGTCTCCACGTTACGAAGAAAGGTTCGCACACTGGTTGGAACTACTTCTATGAAGTATTGATAAAGCATTTGATCTATAACCACATAATATCATCAATGACCCACTTTTGACAAAATGTAAAGATTATATATGTAAACTTACTGTGAGCAGTGACATATTCATCACCTTCAAGAGGATGAACAATACCAGGACTTGGATATCCAAAAGATAACCTATCAATTCTATGAGTGAAATTGTAGTCCTCTTCGGACATGAATGGACTTAGATGTATGTGGCCTCTTGGTAAATTTAAACTTTTACCAGCAGTAATGTGAAAATTCCCAGCGACTTTATTCAAAGTCAAAGAACCATAAATTCTACAAGCATCATGAGGACGGTTTGGTATATGGCTTCTTGCAGGCATATCATTAGTAGTTTGACTAAAACTTCTCCTCCATAATAAATCCTAAAATTGCACAATTGAGTTAATAACCTCTACAACATTATAAATACTATACTAACCTTAATAGCATGATATTCCTCTCTTAAATACGAGTTAAAATGTCTTTTATTCTCGAAATGCATTCTTTGGTTAGGTGATAATTCATACCAGGTCTCTTCTTCATCCAATTGTCCAAACATAAACGGATTTTGATTGGTGGAATCTAAGATATCAGCTCCCAAATCTAATAAAATATTTATAAATATACAATTGCTTAATATAACATGTGGGAAGGTGAGTTTACTTACTTTGACAAGGCATAGCCACTGTTATATCAACATTTATTTGCAGTTTTTCATCTACATCTACATCAGGAGAAAATCTGAATACAAACTTGCTGTCCATATAATACTTTATTTCGGTGTAGATTAACCAAGCAATTATTGAAAAGCTGACTAGAGATACTGTAATATTTGAAATAATGTACATATATTATTTAACCACACTAAAACATGTACAACAAAGCTTACATGTTCCTCCTACTTTGGAAGTCTCTTTATATGTGTCCTCAACCTTTGGAAATAAGTCCAGTTCTTTCAGTTTACTTACTTTGGAGCCTCTAAAGCGTATGGAAACCTTTTCTTGATTTATGGTCGACATTGTGGATTAATTAATAACCAGTGTTTTATAATGGATTTTAGGCGACTCCTGCCACTCCTGCATTGCACGTATTGTTGTCCAATTCGTCCAATTTCTCTACTTCCTCTACTTCTTTCCCTTCGTTTACCGCAGTTTAACGCGTTTAACGTGTCTACGTAGTTTTTTGGGATTTGTCGTCGTAGTTGTTTATTGTTGTCATTTCAGTTCCAAATATAACCAGAGATGTCGCCTTTAACGTTTGTCTGCATTCCATTATACACATGAAACGGAGTAATGGCCAATGGTTGAGCACTTTGTAATCAATTGCTCAATTTTGCCTGCTTTTATTATGCATTTCTAATTAACAGGTTGACTAAAAATGTATATGGAATGAAAGATAAACTCTCCCTCTACGAATTGAAGATGAGTTGATAACATAATCATTAATGGTTCCCGAGATATTAAGCATTTCCTAATTCGAGTTTAGAAAAACATGACCTGGTTATCTCACAATATAATGAATATGTATAAGTAAAAACTTATAAATTAGTTTTCTATCTAGTAGACATAAACAAATAAGAAATATAAATAAACCTATTAAATAATTTGCAAGATATGACACTACAAATAACTTACGTCTATTGACAATAGTAACGACAAAAAAATCTCTTATAATTTTATTACTATTATTAACTATTATTAATACACATTTATTACTGATTACACATCCATAGAAATAAGAATCACTTTATACGATGGCGGAAGAAGTAGATGAAGAAACTCCTTTAGGCTCTATTGACATCGCGATAGAGGAGGAGGAAGATGATGAAGAAGAAAATTTAGACGACGAAATCGAACGCCTAAAGGATGCAACCCGTGCAATTGCTAGTCTTGGAGGTAGAAGATATCGCCCCGGAAATATGTCGGCGAGTAGTCAAATGGAAAATTTAAAGGAGCGAATGGTAAGTATTTACATATCTCATCTTCCAAGAGAAATATCACATTGCATTACATTGTAGAATAAATATAAAGAAAACCGGATGGACCGCCTTTCTATGTTGCAATTAAATCATAGACATATAATCGAAATGGTTGCGATGATTCTGGGTATCGAACAAAACGAAGTAGTTGAAGGCGTCATCGATTCTGAAACGTTTGTATCGCTGCTGGAAGCTTTTGTGTCAAAAGGCGACACACACGCTATAATATTCTTCTACCAGGATGATGAAGCTGTACCAATTGGTATACTACTAATAAATTTGTTGTTGATTAACCAAATTGATCAAAAATTTTATTTCATTTAGAAAGTGGTAGATATACCACTTTTGTTGTGGGATTAAAAGACAAAACTGAGCGGCGTGTTATTGTTAACAATGGAGAGACGGTGAAATTTAAGGAGCAAGCTGTCATTGTCTATAAAGTTGAAGATAAAGAATTAGATATGAGAAATATAGGCGAAGTCCGTTATATATTATGAATAATCGATGAAAATTTAATAAATTAATATTGTAGGATTGCTTCTTTGCCAAGATGAATCTTGAGAATTTCAATGGTAATCTCCTTTCGGTAATATTCGATATTTTGGAGAATTTGATTGCTCCCAATGTAAATTTGAACAAGGATTGGGGCGAATTACTTAAGACCGAACATGGACTATTAATAAAGCGTGACTTTATGGGAGATTTTCAACAATTCTATAATTTTGTAGATAGTAAATATCACATGTTATGTGTTTTATATATTTTTTTATTTTACATGTTTTATCTATTTTGCAGCAACGAGAATTGACCTGGATGGAATTGTAAAATTTGCGTATAATCAAGAATTTTATCTTGCTCATTTATATACACCTTTCCTTGTACGAAGCACTGCTAGCAAACTTGAACATGTGCGTTATGTTGAGACTGTGATTCGGTCGTGGGCCAAAGTGATGGAAAGAGTTCTTACGCAGTTCCAACAACTTCGTAGGGAGAACGAATTTGTGGGGCCTGTTGTCGAAATTGAGTATTGGAGGCGACAATTGGCGAAGTTTACGAGTATTGTGCAGTTTTTGAAATCGGATCCTTGTATTCGACATGTGCAGTTGTTGCAACAAGCGAAGTCTAAGTTTTTAAAGGTACAATTTTAATAATTTATTTAGTAATACCTAATAATTGTTCAGAATTCAAATGTACCTTTAACTTTTTCAACTGCAAGATTTAGACTAAGATTTTCCCTCAAAAGATTTCCCCTTCTAGTATCGTTTGTAAAACTACAAAATATGTGGAAAAACTATTTCCAGATTTTTATTTTGCAAAAATTTGTGTTTTAATAGGTCCGGTTTCCAAAATTTCCATTTCCAGGTAGAACCGGAAGTTGAAACTCTCACGCACGGTATACAAGACTTTGTAGAATAGTATTCTTAAAACCGTTTGTAGATATTTCTTATAGTTCAAGAGGAAACGGTGTGGGTTCGGGTGCAGACCGGAAGTGACTCAAAATAAGAATTTTATCGATATTTAGGAAGAAAACGTTCTTTGATTTTACAGAATTTCATATTTTAGCAGTTCCAATTTTGCAATTTACAATTTCCGGATGAAACTGGAAGATGAAAGCCTTACACACACTACACCAGACTTTTGAATCACATTTTAAATACGTATTAAAATATATCTTATAGTTCGAGAGGAAACACAGTAAGAAGAGACGAATTGAAGTTCACAGCGCCCTCTTTAAAAGCACAAAAGATTTCCGAAAACGGTTACTTCATTTGCTTCAGGAGGGTCTGATGTGGTGAGGAAAATGTTTTCATCTTCCTGTTCAGGCCGGAAGTGACCGAAAATATGAATTTTATCAAAATTTAGGAAGAAAATGTTGGAAAACTGTTTGAATTGACAGAATTTCGTATTTTAGCAGTTCCGATTTTGGAATTTATCATTCCGGTTGAAACCCTTACGCACACTACACAAGACTTTAAAAACTATTTTTAGATGACTCTGATTTAATGAAGAAACGCAGTGACAAGTGCAGGGTCTGATGTAGTGTAGTCCCGTTCAAACCAGAGTAACTCAAACTACGAATTTTATCGAAACTTAGGAAGAAAACGTTGTTTCACTATAAGTTTCAGGTCCTGCAGATCATTCGGAGTAAGTTCTCGAAATTTGATAGGTTAGGTTCGATGTAAATTTTGAAATAATTGAAGTTCAAGGTATCAATGATTCAGTATAATTTTTACTATTCACCCAGTGCTAATATGCTAATTTTCCGTCACCACTTCAGTTATACAATACCAGATGAAATTTTATCTCATTTCTAGAAATGGTACAAGCATGATAACGCAGTTACAGATGCTCGTAACGAATGCCAAGACAACGTGAAATATCTCTACGCATTAGAACAATATTGGGAACCATTATATCGTTGCGATCCATCCAAAATCGCCGACCACATCCCAGCTCTTCTATTTGCAATTCGAATGGTATACACTACATCCCGATACTACAACAACACCGCAAACGTGACAGCCATACTAGTAAAAGTATCCAACCAAATGATTCAAGTATGTCGCAGTTATCTAAACTGTGATGGTACAAAAGTACCATGGCGACAACCACGCGCTGAAATAATGGCAAAGTTTAAAGTGTGCTTAGATCTATACCTAAAATACTACCAATGCTTTAAACATGTACTAAAGAAAATGGAAATGGAGAACGAGTCTCCATTCGAATGCTCCGAAATGTACGTTTTCGGCAAATTTGAAACATTCAAAAAACGAATGGAAGAGATCATAGATGTAATTGAAATTACCACCAAGTATTCAATCCTAGCGTCGAGTACCATAGAAGGTATTGACGAGTATGCAAACCTTTTCAAGAAATTTTACTTGACTATATCATCCAAAACATATGATGTGCTGAATCACCGTTTGGAGCTATTCAATGAAGATTATAACGAATTCAAACAGAATGTCGCTGATACCGAGTATGATTTAGAAGAATTTGTGGGGACTAGTCTGGAAAAATATTCAGATGTAGATAATATTCTCCGCTTATTGGCAAGGTTTGAGAAATTAGACTTGGAATGTATTCATCTGGATGAACGTTACTTAGAAGCATTTGCAGTCTATCAAACTGAAATTGAGGAAATTCGTGACAGATACAATGAGGATCGACAAAAACCTCCTTTACCGAAGAATATTCCCCCTGTGGCAGGGAGAATTATGTGGATTCGACAACTTTATAAACGAATTGAGGTCCCAATGCAGGTTTTCCAGAAGAAACATCGAGTAAATCCACATTATCAAATTATACGTATAAACTAATTCCTTCAAATTCCAGATAATGAGACATAGAAAAGCTCAGAAATGCATTCAAATGTACAACGCCTTAGCTACAGTTTTCGTCCATTATGAACAGATATATCATGACGCTTGGTATAACCACCTCTTCCAAGTGAGGAACGGCCTGGGGTCCCCGATTTTAATGAGACATCCAAGAACCAAACGATTTATTGTTAATTTTGACGAATTTATCATTGAAGCTATTCGAGAATCTGAATATATGTACAAATTAGAATTACCCGTACCCGATTCTGGCCAAATCCTCGTTTTCTGCAAAGATAAAATACTGGAATCTTATGAACTCATTAAAAATCTGATCACGCGTCACGATTCTATCAAAGAAAATATCCCGAAACTCTTTATCCCCTTAATGAAATTAACTCTGATTAAAATGGAAAACATTTTCATGCCTGGGTTCTCCACAATTACTTGGACATCCATGAAAATACCAGAATTCTGCGAAGAAATCACGAAGTTTCTGGATAACATCGAAGTCTTCGTCAAGGAAGTAACGGATATTAAAGAAGCAAGAATAGACGAAATTCTAGATAGTATTAGTCAACTCACACTTATTGATTTGCCAGATGAACCAATTTCACCCGAAGAGTTTTTCAGCACGAATGTTGAATATAGAGAAACCATTGGTATCTAATCCACAATATAATGTAACCTGATATAACTTAACCTGTGTCTTTAAATTTGCAGTTAAAGAAATCGAACAAAAATCCAGCACTGCTGAAAAAGCAGTTGTGGACCTTATAAACAAATTTATGGAATCCATTACTAATCCGCAGCTGCAAGAAGGTAAATATGATTGGTTGGACCCGGAACGTGTTGTTAAACCAGTGGGATCTTCCTCTAAACTTGTAATGGGAGGTGACGAAGACGCACTTTTTGGGGAGGTAGACCGCAATCAACATATTGATTTAAGTTCAATACATGCTGATTGCGTGGAAATGTTTGCCTACTTCAATATGAACATGACTGATGCATTGGTAAAATGCACTAAAACTTCCTTAGAAAAGGTTAAAAAACGCGCCGCAAGTTCAAATATTGAAGACATGATGTCTGCCCTACCAATAATGAAGACTTACATGGAACTACAAATTCCTATCAATTTGATTATACCTACTCTAGATGAGATTCAACAGCATTTTGCGATGGTGTTACATAATATCGTAAATACCCATCGGGACATAGTTCAATGGGGTCAGCGATATGCTTGTGAGAAGTATAAAAAGCGCATAGTTGCTATTCAAGAGAAGGATGATTTTCATACTGAAGCGGGCCTAGTTAATTATTATAGAACTGTATCTGAACACAAGGAAATCGTTCGAATTTTCATGGGGTTACAAGGTGTTATGTATCTTTTAAAGCCAGATGTTCAGAAACTTTTAGAAGTGAGTATATTATCATTAATCATCAATGTCTAGTTACTAAAATTGTTATAGGGCTATTTGGAATATTCGTTCCTATGGGTTGAAGATCGTGATGAACAAATAATGGAATATTGTGGTAATAATCCGCTTGTTGTGGAAATTGCTGAACGTTTCAGGTCTTATGATGAAAGAGCTGCTAAAATTCAAGAATTGCCGGAATTCCATGATATTGGTGCTATTAGGATAATCATGGGTGGGTTGCTTTATTTTTTCGTAACCATAATATTTAGAATATTTTGATTATTTATATAGAAAACTACACATTAGCACTGCTTGTCGAGTCTAATGCTTGGAAATATGTATTTGGTAAAATGCTAATGGCACAATACAAAGAAAAACTAATGGAATTGATCGATTTCATTAAACAACAAGAGAAAATCCTCGCGAAACCAATCAAAGACCTTGATGATTGTCGTCTGGCAATGAGTTGCTTAGAAACAATTCGGGAGAACTTCATTGACATGGATATGCAACTAGAAACAATGGAAGCCGCTTATGCTACTTTCACGAGGTTCAAAATTGATGTCCCCAAAGAGGACATTGAAAGAATTGACACTCTACGGTATAATTTCACCACCATGGTTAATAATGTAAGTGTAAATTCTAATCCCGAATACAAATCCCATATATTCGACATTATTATGTAGATATATTGATTCAACTCCCAATTTATAGTCGAAAGCAGTCCAAGAACAAGTTTGTCTTGTCCAAGGCCCGTTACAAGATGAACTTACAGCTGGTGTAGCTACATTCTTACAAGATGTCCTTGATTTCGACGCTGACTTTGAAGTAAATGGACCTATGGTTCCTGGATTAGAAGCAAGGGAAGCCAGCGATCGTGTACTCATGTTCCAAGCAAGATTTGATGAACTATGGCGTCGTTTCGAAATGTATAGCAGTGGTGAACGTCTCTTTGGCTTGGAAGTCAATGATTATCCAGTTCTACACAAGAGGAAGAAAGAATTCAATCTCTTGAACAAACTATACAGCTTGTATATCACTGTAAATACGAGTATAGACGGATATTCAGATCTACTCTGGGTTAATGTGGATACTGAAGAAATTATGGCAGAATTAGCTGATTTCCAGAATAGATGTCGTAAACTCCCGAAAGGCATGAAAGATTGGCCTGCTTTTCTCGAGCTCAAAAAGAAGATTGATGACTTTAATGAAACGTGTCCCCTATTAGAACTTATGGCTAATACAGCTATGAAAGAGCGCCATTGGATTCGCATTGCTAAACTGTGTAACTATGAGTTTGAGATTGATTCGCCAACTTTCTCCTTGAAGGATGTAATGGAAGCACCTCTATTGAAGTATAAGGATGATGTTGAAGACATTTGTATCAGCGCGGTGAAAGAAAAGGATATTGAAGCAAAATTGAAGCAAGTGATTGCCGATTGGGCTGTTGTTGAACTGGCATTCACGATCTTCAAATCTCGTGGGGAGTTACTACTGAAAGGACAGGAAGCTGCAGAAATTATTGCTATTTTGGAAGACAGCTTGATGGTTATGAATTCTCTACTGAGCAATAGGTACAATGCCCCGTTCAAAAAAGACATACAACTTTGGGTCTCCAAATTGGTTAATACTTCCGAAGTTTTGGAGAAGTGGTTATTGGTACAAAATTTGTGGATTTATCTTGAAGCCGTGTTTGTTGGTGGAGATATTGCCAGACAATTGCCAGGCGAAGCGAAACGGTTTCAAAATATTGATAAAAGCTGGGTGAAGATTATGCTGAGAGCTCACGAGATACCAAACGCAGTTGAATGTTGTACATCAGATGATACTATGCTGACTTTATTGCCGTATCTTCTAGAGCAATTGGAAACTTGCCAAAAGAGTTTGACCGGATATTTAGAATCCAAACGTTTGTGCTTCCCACGATTCTTCTTTATATCAGATCCGGTATTGTTGGAGATTTTGGGTCAAAGTTCGGACCCTCAATCAATTCAACCCCATCTGCTTAGTTTATTTGATGCAGTTTGCCGGGTAATTAAATGTTTTACTCTCAACTGGTAGGAGACTATCTGAAATATAAATTTCTTTCAGGTCGACTTTGATCCAGACAAAGCTGACGCCATTATTGCCATGCGTTCGGACTTGAATGAAATCATACCATTCGAAAAACCAGTTATTTGTATGGGTGGTGTTGAACTATGGTTAAATACGTTGTTATCTACTGTGAAAGACACAGTTAAAAATGTGATAGCTTTTCAGTGCCAGCTGCTCAAAGAACCAGAATATGATTTTATCAAAGGTTTTCAATCATTTTGTGGGCAGGTACTGTATTTAAAAATAAAGATCAAGTAAAAGATCAAGTTAATTTTTATTAATTTTCCAGGCCGGATTAGTTGGAATTCAAGTTCTTTGGACAAAAGAAGCTGAATATGCCTTGAAGAAATGCCGAGTTGATAAGTGTATAATGAAAATGACAAATAAGCGCTTTTTAGACTTACTCAATTCATTGATTGACTTAACTTCGAAGGATCTAACTAGGCTAGACCGTATCCGTTTCGAAACTATGGTCACCATACACGTTCATCAGCGTGATATTTTTGATGATATAGTAAAACTGAAGGTAAAGAATTTTCTCGATTTTGAATGGCAGAAGCAAGCACGATTTTACTATAACGAAGATAATGATGATGTGCTCGTGAGAATAACAGACGTCATATTTCTGTACCAAAATGAATATTTGGGTGTAACTGAACGTTTAGCAATTACACCTTTAACCGACAGATGTTATATTACTTTAGCACAGGCTATTTGTAAGTTATTTACGAGTTTCTGTCTGACCGGTTTTAAATTTCAATTGTTTAAGGGATGAATATGGGTGGAGCACCAGCTGGCCCTGCTGGAACTGGAAAAACTGAAACAACCAAAGATATGGGGAGGACTTTGGGGAAGTTAGTTGTGGTATTCAATTGTTCTGATCAGATGGACTTCCGTGGATTGGGAAGAATTTATAAAGTAGGTGTTAAAATATTCGTACTATTATCCCTTATTATCTTTCCAATAACCCTCACATTCCATTCCCCTACCAGTCAAGGTATTCAACTTCTAGTTCTCCTCTTCTACTACATGTTTCCACTATCTCCACAAAATCGAACCCCTCCAACCATTTTTCCGTGCCACACTTGCCAAGTACCTCCAATAAATTCTTGTATCCAACTTCCTTATCCTTGTCCACCTTCCTTCTAGTCTTCTCCACTTAAAATTTTTGATTCTGTAAGCTCCTAGCATCCTTACCAGCACCCTCTAACCCATAGCTTCTTGCATGCAACTTTCAAATCCTTCTCCCCCTTCCTTGTCTACTTCCACCTTTCTACTATCCTTCTTATTCCAGCTACGGTTCATACCCTACAACCTCGTGTTCTCCCCCTTACATTTTTAAATTCTGTAACATCCACCCATCCTTTCCAGCACATTCCACCCCATAACTTCTTCTATCCAACTACTACATCCTTGTGCACCTTCTTTCTATACATCCACATTTCTAACATCCTCGTTCCAGTCACATTTCATATACTTAGAGCCACGTCTTCTCCACTTTACATTTTTGATTCTGTAACCTCCTCGCATCCTTATCAGCACCCTCTAACCCATAGCTTCTTGCATACAACTTTCAAATCTTTCTCCCCTGTCCTTGTCTGCTTCAACCCTTCTACCATCCTGCTCATTCCCGCTACGCTTCATATCCCTACAACCCCGTGTTGCCCCCCTTCCATTTTCTTTAACCACCACCCATCCTTTCCAACTCTACATCCTTCTGCCTCTTCCTTCTATACTTCCACCCTACTAGCATTCTCCTTATTGCACGTTTCGTATCTCTAGATCCGCGTCTTCACCCCTTACATTTTTTATTCTGCAACCTCCTCCCATCCTATCCAACACACTCCGTCTATCCAACTTCTACATCCTTCTGCCTTTTCCTTCTATACTTCCACCCTACTAGCATTCTCCTTATTCCACGTTTCTTATCTCTAGATCCTCGTCTTCCCCCCTTACATTTTTATTCTGTATCCTCCTCCCATCCTTTCCAACTACCACCAACCTATAACTTCTTCTATCAAACTTCCAGATCCTTGTCCACCTGCATTCTATACTTCCACCATTCTACCATCCTTCTCATCCCAGCCACGTTTCATATCCCTAGAGCCTCGTGTTCTCACCCTTACATTTTTCATTCTTGTATCTAATTTCTACACCCAGCCTCCCATAATTGCTATCGGATTATTCTTTCTTCCTTCGGCAAATCATCGGTTCCCATTCTTGCAAGTTTCTCCACCATCATCACCAAAATATTCTCAATGAAGCAGACAGCACACCATCCCGTAACTGAACTACCTGCTTCATCTTCAGCACCCCTCCTATATTCATTAAAACTTCACTTACTCCAACATTCTTCTATACTCCCCTGACTATGACGTTCTTTCACCTCCTCAAGCCTCTCAAACTTTCCTATTGCTTCCTTCGTCACCTCCATCTTCTCCAAGTTTCAAAAATAATAACCAAATTACTAAATAAAAACCATTAAATACTTGAGTTACTAAATCTTTCCCACATATTAGGGTTTATCACAATCAGGCACTTGGGGGTGTTTTGATGAATTCAACCGAATCGAACTTCCTGTACTCTCCGTAGCTGCCCAACAAATCTACATAGTCCTACAAGCACGAAAGGAACGGCGTCCGGTTTTCTTGTTCAGGTAAGAGTGCTTCATCCATACTAATCCTTTAAAATATTCCATTAAAGTTAACACACCTCTTATGATAATAATAACAGCGATGGAGACATGGTAACAATGAACATAGAATTCGGTATCTTCCTAACCATGAATCCCGGATACGCTGGTCGTCAAGAACTTCCCGAAAATCTAAAAATTATGTTCCGATCAGTAGCCATGATGGTCCCTGACCGACAAATTATCATCCGCGTCAAACTAGCTTCCTGCGGTTTTAAAGACAACGTAGTCCTAAGCAGAAAGTTTTATACTCTGTATAAACTATGCGAGGAACAACTTTCCAAACAAGTCCACTACGATTTCGGTCTACGTAATATTCTCTCTTGTCTGAGAACACTCGGTGCACAAAAAAGAGAGCACCCAACTGATACAGAAGAAACCATCGTTATGCGTGTACTTCGAGACATGAACCTCAGCAAGCTAGTAGACGAAGATGAACCCTTGTTCTTATCTTTGATAGAAGACATGTTCCCTGGTATCAGACTACAAACTCACAGTTTTAAAGACCTACAAAGAGCTATTACAAACCAATGTAACTTAATGGGATTTGTAAATTACTCTACATGGAATCTAAAAATTTTACAACTTTTCGAGACAAGTCTTGTGAGACACGGTTTAATGAGTATGGGACCAACTGGCGCTGGGAAGACATCATCAATGCATTGTCTTATGCGGTCAATGACTGAGATGGGTCGACCTCATAAAGAAATGAGGATGAATCCTAAAGCAATTACGGCTCCGCAGATGTTTGGTCGTTTGGATGTGGCAACTAATGATTGGACAGATGGGATTTTCTCTACCTTATGGCGTAGGACGCTGAAAACCAAAAAGACTGATTTCGTATGGTTGGTTTTAGACGGTCCTGTAGATGCGGTATGGATCGAGAACTTGAATTCAGTCTTGGATGACAACAAAACTTTGACCTTAGCGAACGGGGACAGAATCGTGATGGCACCCAATTGCAAGTTGGTCTTTGAACCTGATAATGTCGACAATGCTAGTCCTGCAACAGTATCCAGAATGGGCATGGTATTCTTGAGTTCGTCTGTTTTACCATGGATGCCACTGTTGCAAGCGTGGTTAAATACTAGACCTGCAAACGAAGCAGACGTGTTGAAGAATTGTTTCAATAAGATTTACGATGAAATGCACGTGCATGTACAGACAAAATTGAAACCAAAGATGTTTATATTAGAAGCGTTGTATATTCGTCAATGTTATGATCTTCTTCAAGGGATAATTGAAGCAAGCACAGAAGAAAGCAGTAAGATCCTTCATATTTACACTCATCCTCTACCTATATACCTAAAGTTGAAAATTTTTATTTATAGAAACTTTAACAGATCGCCATTTAGAAAATCTATTCCTATTTTCGTGTATGTGGTCTTTGGGAGCTGTTTTGGAACTGGAAGACAGATCGAAACTAGAAGAATTCGTCCTTAAACATCCCTCCAAAATGAGTTGGCCTAAAGTCCGTGATGATGAAACCATCTTTGAATTCGTAGTCAATGAAACTGGACGCTGGCAACATTGGTCTGAACGTGTCGAGGAATTTTACTACCCTCCTGATCAAATTCTGGAATATGCTAGTATCCTAGTACCTAATGTAGATAACGTCCGAACGGCTTTTTTGATAAACACAATTGCCAAACAAAATAAAGCTGTACTATTAATTGGTGAACAGGGTACCGCAAAAACTGTAATGATTAAAGCGTTTACCTTACAATTTGATCCAGATTTCAAGCTCTTCAAATCCTTTAACTTTTCATCTGCTACAACACCGAATATGGTACAGAGGATTATTGAATCCTACATTGATAAAAGAGTAGGGACTACTTACGGACCACCAGCAGGTAAAACCTTGACAGTTTTCATTGATGATATCAATATGCCTGTGATTAATGATTGGGGTGATCAAGTGACCAACGAAATTGTCAGACAATTAATGGAACAATCAGGTTTTTATAGTCTTGATAAACCTGGAGACTTTTCGACAGTTCTGGATGTGCTCTTTTTGGCTGCTATGATTCATCCAGGTGGTGGACGTAATGATATTCCTAATCGACTAAAACGTCAATATTGTATATTCAACTGTACTTTACCAAGTATTAACTCGATGGATCAAATCTTCCGGTTGATAGGTCAAGGTTACTTCTGTGAAGAACGCTTTGATGCATGGATAGTCGAATTTATACCGAATCTAATTCCATTAACACGGCACTTGTGGCAACTAACCAAAATCAAAATGTTGCCTACACCAGCCCAGTTCCATTACGTCTTCAATTTGAGAGACCTCTCCCGAATATGGGAGGGTATCACGTACATTACTAATCCAGAATTGCCGAATTTGACCGTATTACTGCAACTTTGGCAGCACGAATGCACTCGAGTGATTGCAGATCGGTTTACTAGTGACAAAGACCGAGAGTGGTTCCAAACCCACCTTGAGCGGCTTGTAACTGAGGAATTACCAGAGCATTTGCATGAATATGATCCAGAGCCGACATACTTTGTGGACTTTTTGAAGGAACCCCCGGAAGCAACTGGTGACGAACCAGACGACTTTGATTTCAACGCTCCCAAAATATATCAGGTCATTCCGAGCTGGGACTTTGTCAAGGAAAAGCTTTTTATGTACATGGAGGGCTACAATGAGAATGTCCGAGGTGCGCAGATGGATATGGTCTTCTTTTTGGATGCTATGATTCACTTGTGTATAATATCCAGAATTATCCGCACACCAAGAGGTAATTCTATGCTAGTCGGTGTAGGAGGATCAGGGAAGCAAAGCTTGACGAAGTTGGCGAGTTACATTGCGAATTATAAACACTTCCAGATACAACTTACGAGAACCTACAACAATAATAATCTCATGGATGACTTTAAATACTTATATCGTGTTGCTGGATTCGATGGTCAAGGCATTACGTTTATTTTCACTGATAACGACATTAAGGAAGAGACATTCCTGGAGTATTTAAATAATGTGCTGAGTTCGGGAGAAATTGCAAATCTTTTCGCAAGAGATGAACTTGATGAAATTCAATCAGAACTGATTGCTGTGATGAAGAAAGTACAACCAAAAAGGATTCCAACTAATGATAATTTGTATGATTTCTTCATTTCCCGGGCGAGGAATAATCTCCATGTCGTCCTTTGCTTTTCCCCTGTGAGTTCCAAATTCCGGAGTAGAGCAATGAAATTCCCTGGTTTGGTATCGGGTGTGACCATGGACTGGTTCCAAAAATGGCCATTGGATGCTCTAATTGAAGTGAGCGAGCATCTCTTATTGACTTACCCTATCGTCTGTACAGACGATACCAAGCGCGAGTTAATATTAATGACGTCCGAGGTTCAGGACTACGTCGGGGATATTTGTACTAACTATTTTGACCGATTCAGAAGGCAGACATTTGTAACCCCAAAAACTTTCCTATCGTTTTTGGCCAGTTATAAAACTCTCTATACAATTAAACACGAAGAAATCGAGGTGTTAGCTGTACGTATGAAGACTGGTCTTGGGAAATTAGTGGAAGCAGGAGCGAGCGTTGATGTTCTACGAAAAGAATTGGCTGTAAAAGAAAAGGACATCATCGTCGCTACAAATGAAGCCGAGAAAGTGTTGAATATCGTCATGCAAGCTTCGGAAATAGCGAATAAGATCAAGGAAGAAGCAACTATTGTCAAAGAGAGAGCTGAAACACTAGTGGCTAATATAAGTGTTGACCAACAGGAAGCTGAGGCTAAATTGAAACATGCTAAGCCTGCACTGGACGCAGCCGAAGCTGCATTGCAAACTATTAAGGCAGCGGATATCGCGACTGTCCGTAAATTGGGTAAACCCCCACATCTGATCATGGTAATCATGGACGCCGTAAATATCTACTTCCGAAAAAAACTCGAACCCACCCAGTATGACGCTGAGAAGAAATTTGTGGTGACGTCATGGGCAGAGTCCTTGAAAGTAATGGCGGATACTAAATTTCTGCAGAAGTTGCAGGAATATCCTAAGGATACCATCAATTCGGAAATGCTGGACTTACTCGTACCATATTTTGAATTTCCTCAATACACATTTGAAGCAGCAAAAACAGCTTGTGGTAATGTGGCCGGATTGATTTCGTGGACCATAGCTATGGCTTCCTTTTATAAAGTCAACGTGGATGTACTCCCATTAAAAGCAAATTTGGTGAGACAACAAGCTAAGCTCGATAAAGCTCAAACTGAGTTAGGAGCAGCTATGCAGTTGCTTCAAACGAAAGAAGCGGAAGTAAAGCAATGCCAAGAAAAATACGACACTGCAATGTCATTCAAACAAGCTGTATTGGATGATGCCAATAAAGTAAAATCCAAAATGGACGCTGCAACAGCGTTGATTAATGGTTTGGGAGGCGAGAAAATTCGTTGGACTGAACAATCAGCTCAGTTTAAAGCAGAAACTGAGCGTTTAGTCGGGGACGTCTTGGTGTTGACTGCATTTTTAGGTTATGCAGGTCCGTTTAACCAAGAGTTTCGTTCAGTTATGCAACGGGATTGGTATAAAATGGTTTTACTGCATAAAATTCCAGTGTCGAGTAATATTAACGTTATCGATAGCTTAGCGGACACTGCAACGGTATTTTTCGGATGTTTTAACATCCTTTCTGATTATTATTTTATGTTATGTTTATTTTAATAGATCGGCGAATGGAATTTGCAAGGATTGCCAACTGACGAGTTGTCTATACAAAATGGCATCATTGTTACAAAAGCCACTAGGTATCCGTTATTAATTGACCCCCAAAACCAAGGCAAAAACTGGGTTAAGAACAAGGAGTCTACCAATGATCTAATCGTGACTGCCTTAAGTCATAAATATTTTAGGTTAGCTATATAACTAATTCTCGATATTGTTTCTACTATTCATGATATCATAAAATTTGTTATAGAAATCACGTTGAAGATGCAGTAACACAAGGCCATCCCTTGATAATTGAAGACGTGGGAGAAGAGCTTGACCCTGTTTTGGATAATGTCCTTGAAAATAATCTTATAAAGGTTGGTACGATGTACAAGGTGAAACTTGGTGATAAAGAAGTAGACTACATGGAGGGTTTTCGGGTATACATAACGACGAAACTGGCAAATCCATCTTACACTCCCGAAATATTCGCCCGTACGTCAATCATAGACTTTACTGTAACTATGAAAGGTTTGGAGGACCAATTGTTAGGAAGAGTAATTCTTAGTGAAAAGCGAGAGTTAGAAACTGAGCGTACAACTTTGATGAAGGATGTCACTGCGAATAAGCGCAAGATTGGGGAATTGGAACAGAACTTGCTGTATAAACTGACAACCACTCAAGGTAACTTAGTAGAGGATGAGTCTCTGATTGGAGTATTGAATATTACCAAAAATACTGCCATGGAAGTTCGGGAGAAACTGACAGTTGCCAGAGAGACTGAGATCAAAATTAACACGGCTAGAGAAGAATTCAGACCGATCGCTACTCGTGGTAGTGTGCTGTACTTTTTAATCACAACAATGGCGATGGTTAATTGTATGTATCAAACATCGCTGGTGCAGTTCCTGGAGAGATTCGATATATCTATGCAGCGTTCTGATAAGAGTAATATCCAATCCAAGTAATAATTTTTGTACTTAGCAAATTTCCATCTCATTTAAACTTGTTAACCAAATTTCAGACGAATTAATAACATCATAGAATATCTAACCTATGAAATCTTCAAATACAAATCTCGTGGGTTATACGAGGCCGACAAATATATGTATGTGCTGATGATGACATTAAAAATTGATCTTCAGCGAGAAGTCATCAGTCATGAAGAATTCCAGGTATTTATCAAGGGCGGAGCTGCTTTGGATTTGAATACAGTGGAACCTAAACCTGCGAAATGGATTGTAGATATTACTTGGTTGAATTTGGTGGAACTGTCAAAGTTGAGGCATTTCCAATACATCGTATCGCAAGTTAGTAACAATGAAAAGGCTTGGAAAAGCTGGTTCGATAAAGATGCACCCGAAGAGGCGCCCATTCCAAATGGGTACAACAATCTAGACGCTTTCCGAAAATTATTACTGATAAGAGCGTGGTGTCCTGATCGCACATACTCTCAGAGCAAGAAATATATTGCTGCCTCTCTAGGGCAAAAGTATGCCGACCCTGTCATTTTGAATTTGAATAGCATGTTGGAAGAAAGTAGACCGGTGACTCCTCTGATTTGCTTTTTGAGCACCGGTTCAGATCCGACACCTTATATCGAAACTTTGGCTAAGAGGGTTGAGAATAAAGTAAAGACGATGTCGATGGGACAAGGACAAGAAGTGCATGCTAGGAAAATGATGAGTGAAGCTATGGAGGAGGTATGTTTAGTAGATGTTAGAAACTTTGCCTGAAGTTGGTGGAAGGACATGAAAGGGGAGGTAGAGAGGTAGTGGGAATTAAGGGTAGGGTTAAGGGATGATGAAGAAAAGTGATGACTGGGCGAGTTTGGTAGGTTCTGAAAAGGTAGTGGAAGGGAAGGGAGTACAAAACGTAGAGGGATGTAGGGAACCGGAAATGACAGGGTGCCTTTGGGAGGCACTAGAAAGAGAGAGGAGATATTTGGAGGTATGGGAAAAAGAGGCAAATGTAGAAAGAGGGAGGGAGATATATAGGGAAAGGTAGATAGAAGGAGAAGAGGGTGAGAGAGGCACTGAAAGGGGGGAGGGGGTGATGAGGTAGAGGGGGAGATGTAGAGGGAGGAGGACGGATGGACATGAGAAGGAATCATTGGGAGGAAGTAAGAAAGGATATGGTAGGGTATTTGTCAGGTACTGGAAAGAAAGGGGGAGATGTAGAGGCAGAAAGAAGAAAGGATATGACAGGGAGGGTGCAGGAGATAGAGGGAAGGAGATGACAAGGACACATTGGGAGTTACTAGAAAGGTAGGCAAGGTAAAATTTGGAGATCTGAAAAGTGAGAAATGTTGTGATGAGGGGAGAACGAGAGGGAGATGTAAAGGGAGTTACGGTGAAGGAGATGAGAGACAGAGAGGAGAGGAAAACTGGAAACGTCCAGTGAAGAGGGAAGGATATGGTAGGGAAAGATTGGCACATATTGGGCAGGGAGTGGGATATATAGAGGGTGGGAGGGGGGTAGGGAAGAGAATATATAGAGGGATGAAGGGAAGGGGATATATAGAGGGACAAAAGGACAAGGAAACGACAAGGAGAAATTGAGAGAAACTGATAAGGAAAGAAAGGAGAGGGGATTTATAGGAGAAGGAAGGCGGGCAGAGATTGAAAGGTACGGGAACGGGTATTAAGGACCAGGAAGGAGGAGATATAGGGAGAGAGAGAGAGGGAGATTGAATGGAACGAACAGACGTGACTTGAAATTTGAAAATTGCAACCAGGCCCGTTAAGATTAGACTAGTAACATCTTAATTTATTCGTTACAGGGCTTTTGGGCTTTGCTGCAGAACACTCACTTAGGTTTGGACTACATGGATGAAATAATGCTTGATTTTATGGAACTGGAGAAGCAAACTAATCCCACCCACGCTGATTTCCGTTTGTGGATTACCACTGAAGTACATCCTAGCTTTCCAATTGGCTTACTGCAAATGTGTATCAAGTTTACTAATGAACCACCATCCGGTAAAGCCCTATTTTACTCTAAATTTCCATTAAAATAACTCTCCTATCTGTAAGGTATTCGTGCTGGTTTGCTAAGAACCTACACCTCGATGAGTCAAGATATGTTGGACTACTCTGATCAACCAGAATATATTCCGCTTGTTTACGCAATATCATTCTTACACACTGTTGTACAAGAGCGGAGAAAGTTTGGGCCTTTAGGATGGAATATCCCGTATGAATTCAACTCTGCTGATTGGTTAGCCAGCTGCATGTTTGTACAAAACCATTTGGATGATCTAGATCCTACTTTGGGTATTAGCTGGACAACCATTAGGTATACCACGTAATAAATTTGAATTATCATTGCACGATAAGATTCTTTGTTGTTTTTTGGCAGATACATGTTGGGAGAGGTACAATACGGCGGTCGCGTTACTGACGACTACGACAAACGTTTACTAAACACATTTGCCAAAGTATGGTTCAGTGATAAAATGTTTAGTGACGAATTCCAGTTCTACAAAGGCTATAAAATCTACAAATTTAAGCAGGTGACGGATTACGTTAATATGATTGAAACGTTCCCCAGTTTTGACCCGCCTCAAGCTTATGGATTACATCCGAACGCAGATATCACGTATTATCACCCGACGATCTATTAGACAGACAACTTATATCATTACTTGTTTATAGGTACTCTACAAATTACGCTACCTCTATGCTGTCCACTATATTGTCCATACAACCTAAAGACGCAGGTGCTGGTGGGGGTGAAACAAGAGAATCTAAAGTGACGAGAATATGTTTGGAAATGTTAGGAAAATTACCTGATAATTACGATCCCTTTGAGGTTAAGGAGAGACTTCGAATCATGGGGCATTTAAATTCGCTCAATATATTTTTGAGGCAGGAAATAGACAGAATGCAGAAAGTGATTCATGCGATTCGTGTAACACTTAAGGATCTCCTATTGGCAATTGAAGGAACAATAATCATGAATGAGGTACAAACATAAAAGCACTGATTGTTATCCGCTCTAATGAAATTTTTGTTCGCAAAACTTACAAAAATTTCTAAGTATTTCTAAAAACCTTTGACATTTTCTAAAAACGTTTATTGTAAAGCTATAAAAACCCCTATAAGCTTTTAAAAAATTCTCCAAACTTTCCAATATTACTGAAAACTTAAAATAATTTCTAAACACATCTAAAATCTCCAGTAAATTTCTCAAAACTTGTCGTAAAACGTTTTAAAAACTTCAC
>JAODVP010091952.1:0-12185 GCA_025400035.1 Tetradonia laticeps
TTAAAAAATCTAAAAACTACGTTTTTATGAGTGTATCTAAAAAGATGAAAATAAAGTGGTCACCTTCTATGTATGCGTCACTCGCATTAAAAACGTGGTGCGCATTAAAACACTGCGAGTGCCTATAGTTAGTACTGCACCACGTTTTTACTGCGAGGTTCCGCACCCTAGTGATAAGACTTGCTGTCGTTGCATAAAAATACTACTACGCACTACTACATACATTGCATAGTAACATCGCGCAACTGCAAGATGAAACTGTAAAGGTTGAACGACAGCTATCCTCACACATATACAACTGAAAGTCTCGTGCAACTGAAAAATCTAAACAAATGCATATAGATTGAAATGGAAAAACAACAACAACTGAAATTTAAATTGTTTATTACATTAAGATAATTATTTGCAAATAATTCATTTCATCATCATCTTCGTTAGGATACAACACTCTACGCAATTTCAGGCAAGAGTTGCTGGTCAATGCGGCGGCGTTGCGGCGCTTCTTATTCATCCTCTTCTCATGGTTGTTGTTGTTAGTCATAATATTCGAGGAACAACATGCAGCAGAAACACCATGACGGGCATGGTTTTATTTTCTACTTCTTCCACATCTTCTTTCTCCTCATCCGTGTCCATATTGTCGTTGAATAGCAATTTTCGGATCCACATCTGGGCATCCGTTTTTGGAGTCGAAGAAACTCCAATTCTAGAGCAAAACTTATAGTAGAAATTGGCTTAATCATCACTGCTTACTTCAAGTGGATTACGACGACAACGACGACGAGGATGTGCTTTTTCTTCTACACCTTCTTTTCTATGTGCTTTAACTAACTTGTTGTTGTTGTAGTTGATGGTGTTACCGGTTGGAGTCTTCATTTTTTCGTAGACTTTGATTGTAATGATTTACGACGTGAATATGAGGCTGATGAAGTAGTAATGCGCGAAGAAGAGAGGTCGAAGTACGAATGAACTTATTATGTAGTCCGTCCCGATCGCAAGCGGACAACTAACTAATCCATAATCAATCATGAGTTACACAAATTCGTAAATATCGGTCACATCGGTCCCTTCCGCCCCTTCCTATTCCTCTTGGAATTTCTGACCAGGTGGTGGACACACTCTTCCCACTAGCGCCGCTGCACTGGCTCGGTGCAGCAGGGGCGTAAAACTCAAATGCACCAAGGTCGCACCGTGGGCCGAGGGCGCAGCTAGCGGCTACACCGGCTACACTCTAAAAGAGCATTATGTCAGCGCATAGAAAACATATACATATACTGTATATATTCCATGTGTCAGCGTTTTCGGGTAAGCTTTTAATATACGGCGTTGTACCTCCTACTTATAGTACTCCGTATACACAGCATACACAAGTTATGAACCGTAACCTTTATAGTGTTTTGCAATTATAACACTGGTCAACAAAAAAAACTTTTTTCAAAAGGACTGGGATTTTTGAGCTGATTTAGGGTAACTTCAATGCGCTGAATCCGAAAATGACCTTCATTTTGCTCAATTCCATGCAGTTACCCTTCCAACAACAGTATCAGCTGACATGTCAGCTTTACACGATGTGAAACGATTTTGTTATGTAGTTTTACCCGTTTTACCAACTGCCAGCCCGTCTGACACCCGTCAAAACACGTTCATCACGCTCATACACCCTCATCACCCTCATCCGCTTTCTCAAAATGGCAGCAATGTTCTATGCTCTGTGGCAGTACCTATAAAGCATCTCTAAAGCCTCAAGTTGTTACTGTTACGTTTCTAGAAATGACTGATTATTATTACGCATTTCTAGAATACTTAATAATCCGGAAGGTATTGACTAATGCCATTATATTACGTACATATTATAGAATGTAATTAATACAGTATTCTTTCAGACTGGCGACAGGTCCATAGATGATATGAAAATCTATTTTAAGGAATTCTTTAAATTATATTTTAGTAACCTAAAAGTGAAAGATATTGAAAATTGGAAAGACCAAGGTAATCCACGATTTTCATTTTCAACCAACACAATATTATAGAATTGCTAACAATGAAATTATAAATAATTTTAGATAATGCAACAGAAATGGCAATATGGTTTCCAAAAGTTAAAATAAAAGCGACTGATATCAAGCCATATTTGTTACGAAAAGGATTAAATAATAGTATGGAACATGTTGAAACTACTGATGAATAGGAACAGTTAAGACGAAACGGTTCTATCAAAAAACTATCATTACAAAATGTAAAAATTATAAATCTAATGGTGCATAACTATACATATTTAGGTGCAATGATGTCCCATAAGTGCAAAAGTCGAAATTACACCATTCGCAGAAGCTCTCGTTCATTTTTCGCCTTTTTATTTACTATTATTAAACATTACAAATCAACTTTATAATATAAAATGAAACTTTGCAATTACTGGATAAAATCGAGACATTATAAAATCACATTCTGTGATTTCAATTTATATTTCATTATTTAAATATATTTTTTTCAACAAATAACATTTTTCAAATCTTCAATGACTATTTCGTAACGTAATAAGGTTAATAAGGGTAATAAGTGAACATTTGATGTATAATGGGTTGCCTATAACATTACCAGCAGAAAGTCGAGAAAAAAGTGAATCATTTCAAGTCATTCACCGCTTGGTTTGGTTCATAAGCATGGAATCGCATCTGCGTTAAAAGATTTCGTAAATTAGGTCTAAGTAAACAAATTCGTGCTATTGTGGGCAAGTGCTTCTCTTCTACGTACTAAAATTGCAAGTACATACCATAAAATAGGTGTATTTTCATCAACGTAAATTTCGTGTTTAGAGAGCAACCACTAATGTGAGAATGATTGATACCACCTCTAAACCAAAAAACATACAACTTGGGCACAGAGTTCAAGTGCTGGATAATGTGGGAACAGTTAAATACATTGGGGAGGTTGATGGACACAAAGGAGTTTGGCTTGGATTGGATTGGGATGATGAGAGCAGAGGGAAACATGATGGTAGTGTCAATGGAAAACATTATTTTACAGCCAGGTACACTATACATAACTTACTAATTATCATCATTAACATCAACAGTTAGTGGCAATAAAAACATATTCTGCAGGTCAACAACATCAGGATCTTTCATTAGACCTGAGAAAGTGTCAACTGGAATCAGTCTAATAGAAGCAATAACATCGAAGTATGGCCATCAAGAAGATGAAGAAGAAATTAAATATAACCAAGTTACATCGATGTCCATTGAGAAGAAATTCAACATGCCATTCTTGCAATATGTTGGTTTTGATGGGATTATTTCTAAGCAAAGTAAATACACAGAATTGAAGATATTGACTGTGAGAATGAATAATGTTGGATACTTGGGAGATGTGCATCAGTTCAGTGTGATGTGTCCTAATGTTGAGGAACTAGATCTATCAAAGAATATGCTACATTCATGGGAGGATGTGTTTAATTTAGCTTCAGAGCTTAAACATTTACACCATTTAAATTTAAGGTATGAACACATTGTATTTTTATATAATTATAATAATGTTGCAATTTTCAGTGAAAACAGATTAGAAATGCCAACAGACATCTCACCATATAAAGTCCCACATCTAAAAATGTTAATTTGTACGTCAATGCACATAACCTTCAAGGAAATTGAATGTCTCACACAAGTATTCCCAAATCTCGAGACAATATTAGCGCCTTTTAATAAAATATCACATTTCACTTCATCATTACCACTAGAAATGCTCCTACATAATTTGGAAAGTCTGGACCTTGAAGGCAACATATCACACTGGAGTGATATTATGAAACTGAGAAGTCTCCAAAAGTTAAAAAAATTGAACGTGTGCAATGTACAAATTGATAAAATCAGTATAGATGATGACGATAGTTTTAAAAATTTAGAAACTCTTCACCTAAAATACAACAAAATTGAAGATTTCGCGTCGTTAACTAATCTAAACAAACTAAAACGATTAACGTGTTTATCAATAACTGGAAATCCAATATACCAGTTGGATACTCACCAAATGATCAATCAAATTGTGATTGCAATGGTCGGATCCTTACTAGTTTTAAATGGTGGAAATATACACGAAGAACGTAAAGGAGCTGAAATCGATTACATGAAGAGATTCGGTTTAGAGTGGTTGGAAGCCCGCAACCAGGAAGATTCCAAGATGAGTTTTCTTAGTGTGCACTCCAGATACCTGGAATTAATCAACAAATATGGAGAGTTGGAAGTAGGTGAGTTAAAAATGGAGGCGAAGACTATTAAGGAATCATTAATTGAAGTGATATTGTTGTATGAAGGCAAACAAATTCGGAAGAAAGTGCCTCCCAACTTGCACGTACAGAAATTGATAACAATGTGTCAACGATTGTTTAAATTACCTTCTCCACCAACGTTAGTGTATTGTAGTGTGCCTGACTCTAACCTTGCATTTGATCTCGATGAAACTCGTGAGATTAGCTTGTATTCTGTGCAATCTGGTGATAAAATTGTTGTGAAATGTTAATTATTAATGGTATTTATTATGGGGCAATGATATTTTTGCACATTTGCTTAATAAACTGCGAGTTTATTTAATAAAAGTCGTCCGTATAACGTAAATATTCAATAGGTCGTAAAAGTTGCTGAAAACAGTCTGGGAACTTAATTGGAACATAGGAATTGACTTCGCCGCGCCTTTGAAGATAAGCACTCAGATGTGGGATTAAATTTAACGTCCTTAATATTAGTACTCAAGTTCCTTATGCTTTCCGAGGTGTTGATGTCTTCTCCCTTAAGATGTGATTAAGGTTATATATGTTGATAACACTTTAAGCGGATCCGGTAGCCAGGAATTGATTATACGTAGGCACTCGTTCCGTGTAGACAATCTTCTGTGGAGACAATCGTCCTCAAACTTGTGGGTTAGTCTTCTAGTATTCACATAGCAGAGGGTAAGTGCTTTAAAAATGTTTATTGGTTCGATCATGCACATACCCTCTGAGGGAATTATGTGTTTCACATAAATGTCTCCAAATCTTGAGACCATTCTACCGCCATTTATCAAATATCACATTTTACTTCATCAATACCACCAGAAATGCTCCTATGAGTCTTGATCTTGAAGGTAATATACAAGTGACCCGTAAAGAAACGAAATGTCAGTTACGATTTCAATTCCAATATGGCTGGATCCGTAAATAACGATTTCAGTATCGATTTCGATTCTGTCTTATTAGAATAACGATTTTAGTTCCGATTTCGATTCTCTGAAAATAAAAATAACAATTTCAATTTCACTCCTCTAACAATCTCAGTTATTTAAATTTTCGATTTCGGTCCAGGTAATATACCACGTTGGAGTGAAATCGTGAAATTGAGAAATCTCCAAAAGTTAAAAAAGTTGAATTTATAAAATGTACAAATCAGTATAGATGAACAGCTTTAAAAATTTATAAACTCTACACCTAAGAGGCAACAATATTGATGATTTCGCGTCGTTAATTAATGTAAACAAACTTAAACAGTTAACGTATTTATAGATAAGTGGAAATCCAATATACAGTAGACTCTCGGTAATTCGTAACTCAAGGGACTGAGGCTTTCTTACGAATTATAGATGTTTACGAATTATCGACGCTTAGAATTCGAAGACAACAAAAATTGATTGGCTTGTATTCTGGCAACCTGGTGATAAAATTGTTGTGAAATGTTAATTATTAATGATATTTATTATGGGACAATCATATTTTTCCACATTTGCTTTATTTAATATAAATCGTGCGTATGACGTAATATATTCAATAGCTGGTGAAGTGTTTCAATCTAAATAGCGATACAGTAGATTTAACATTACCAATAGCTAGATATCCGCTGTTTGGGGAGTAATTCACAGCGTTAACCTTCCCGAATTTGGTTTGGAAATTCGGGAAATTACTGAAAATGGTCTGCGAACTCAAATGGAACAAACGAATTGAATTCTCCACGTCTGAGGAGAATAAAGATAAGCACTCAGATGTGGGATTAAATTTAACGTCCTTAATGTTAGTAGTCAAGTTCATTATGCTTTTCCGAGGTGTTGGTGTCTTCTGCTTTAAGATATTGTCAAGGTCATACACGTTGACAACACCTTGAGCGGATCCGGTAGCCAGGAATTGATTAGAAGTAGACACATCAATACTCGTTCCGTGTAGACAACCTTCGTCCTCAAATTGGTGGATTGTTCTTCTAGCATTCACATCCCAGACTCTAACAGTACCATTAGAACTGTGACCAAATAAAAGGGATCCATCATGATTGTAACACAATGCCGTACAGTCGTCATCTTGTTTAAGCATAAAGAGATGCTCTTTTGTTAATGTGGATAACATGTGTACTTCACCCCATTTACCCACAATCGTTAGCCATTTGCCATTAGGAGACACAACAAACTTTTTCATCTGAGTGAGACCGGTTGGCAGAGGGATTTTAATAGCTTTAGCTGCCATCAAATCATAACAAAACATGTGAGGACGTCTCGATCCTAAGAAAACTTCATTACCGTCTCTTGTAAACTTCGCACATAAAATAGGAAATTTCTGGAACTGTACAGCGTGTAGTTTGTTGTTTCTCTGCCCATCAACTGCATATAAAGAAGCAACGCCTGATTGTCCAGCAACTAAACTAACACTTGAAGTTGGATGGAATTCAATTGAGTGTATAAAAGGCCCTTCTGAATAGGTTTCTTGATTTAAATCCTTCACTTTCTTCACTTCAATCATCCCTGCTGTGAGATGTGTGGGTTTTCCTGTGGTCTTCACAATTCCAACAGTCTTCAATATTTCTTCATCAGAGTCCTCATCTTCTTTGTGTTTTGAACTTAAATCTGCCCAGTTAGGAGTACCCACAATAGATGTAAATTTCTGTTTTAATAGCTGGGTGTACTGGTTACTTTTAGAACTAATTCCACCATCCGGTAATTTCCGTCCTTGAGCATGAAGAGCAAATCCAACATCAATGCCATCGTCGTCCTCATCCACCCAAGCTGGTTTGCGACATTTGTCACTATCATCACTGTCAGTCTCCCCCAATCCTGAATCTATGGCGCTTCTAGATGTGATCGATTCTTTCGCTGCGTCTTGAAGGCTTTCAAGAAATGTAGAAGATCCTCCGAAAAGAATCTGGCTCAATTGTGCTTCTTCTTCTTGCATTGCTGCGTCATAGGCTCGAAATTTATTCTTAGGTGCCATAACTTCCACATTATCATTGGAATCAATAGTTTTTCGTTTTCTTTGTATATGTGACATGGTTTGGAGAATGTGGATTTATTCAACGCAAGTTTTACTCGTTTTACTAGTTTTATAAGTACAGCTCGTACAGCTTGTTTTCTTTCTGACACATGTTTTTATAACCTCTAATATTTAAATTATTGTAATGACTTACTAGATGGCACTGTAGGGAGATAAGTTTATTGGGTTGCCTATATTATCGATATCTACTAAAAATTATATGTAAGGAACACCGGGGCTTGGTTTTCTTTAGAGCTGATGACACAATACAATTTTTCGAATAAGAAATACTCACAGAAATAATTAGATTATAGAGTGTTCTAATAAATCTGACACATTTTCTACGGAAATAAGTCTCATTATAGCAAAATTAATCTATTTCAAAATCAGCGTAGAATCGTTTTTTAGAAAAGTAGAACTAGCCGACCATTGACGATTTTAATGTTTTTATTGACTAATTAGAATAAATTCCACGTAACTCAATGGCATTTTTATTGTGTGAGAAATACATTTAAGTGAACATTATTCAACTGACCAAAACAAAGATAAAATTAATACTAACAAGTAACAATAAATAAAAGTCTATTTCATTTGTAGCAGTGTATCATAAACGACAGAATGCACATATAGGTTTAGCTGACTTTGTCTCAAAACATGCTTTCTTAACCTACAGATTATAGTAGTAATTACATTAATCAATCTTATGCAGAGGTTCGTCTACTGAACCAAAATCTCATAGTCTGGGAAGCCCAACTCCTGCCCACCATATGGGATATAAACAACGCCATGGCTAGCTTGTACCTTGCCAACAGTGAGTGTACCTTCATGGTTCACTCTTCCGATAAACAAAGGTTCACCATCCTCAGATTGACCAGCAGCAATTGCATTGCTTGGAATGTCACCCCCCGAGCAAGACATCCACGTGCCGTTGAAATCGCACAAGACTTCGTACTGTGCGCAACCATTTTCAGCTCCGCCCCAGGGAACATACGCTTGTCCATGACTGGAGATCAGTTTTCCGGGGATCAGCGCACCTTGGAAATTGGCACGCGCAACATATAATGGCTCACCGTTATCTTCCCCGCCTGGGAATGCATTTGGTGGTACATTGCCGCCATCTGCTTGTACCCAGCACATACCGGAAGAGCCACCACCACCTCCAGCTTGAGGCTGTTCGATGATCCAGCTTCCGGACGCGCCCCAACCAGTGCAAACGCCAATGTAACTGATGGGAATGAATTCGCTGTCGGTCCACGACATGAAAGGACTGGTCTCTCCTTCACGGCCGGCGGAAATGGTGCCATTGTCCCAACGTACCCAGAAGCCTCGGAATTCCCCGTCACTCAAGATGGACGGAGTATCTACTTCGACAACGTCGGGTTTGCTGCGGTTCTTGCGGATCACAGACTTCTGATTACCCCAGCCTCCGATGAAGATTTCATACATGGGGTCGGACTCGGCTGCGGAAGTGGTGAGTGCAACGTGGGCATCGTTAGGTGCACGGACTCGGAATTGTTGGCTGCCGCTGGCGTTGGGGAGGAAGTTGTACTCCAACTTATCCTCGGTAGACAGTTCTGGAATGTAAGTATAGAATAAAGTATTAATCAACGGATGTGTTAATCAAGACGGAATTACGTAAGATGTTGACATCATCGCAATTATAATAAGTGTGACCTTAATTGTACTTAGAGCATAGACTTAGGAGTACAAGTCATGTAAGTCTTCTATTCACAAGGCTATGCGTTACGCTATGTTCATACAATGCAAAAGCAAAATTTGAAAGTACCGTTTTCAGTAATATTCTACATCAGGGACTGGTATCGAAACCGAAAATAACTGAAATGCCTGGCCTATACCTTTATTATTTTGGAATTGTAACCGTTATCGGTACCGAATTAAAAGTTGATGACAGGAACCGGAACAATTATTATATCTCGGTTCATCTCCCTGTTTGTAAGGCTTGTGACTCACAAGGTATGAGGAACCGAAATACCGGACCGGAACCTTTAAGATTGTGGAATCAGAACTGGAATCGGAATCGCAAGAAACTTCTTGGATGGAATTTGATTGGAACTGGAATTATTTAATTTCGGTTCCACTCTCTGCTGAAAATGCACTTTCAAATTTCGCTTATGGAAAAAAACCTACTGTACACTTTTGTTTGGAAACATTCTATTAGTTGCTTCCACATGTGACCTACAACTATCCTAGACCATTGCCAAATCGATGTTCACGGAAAAGCCCGATGAGGGAAAACAACCGAAACCGCAATGTGTGAACCTAGCGTTAGATATGTTGCTATTCCATTAGACCGGGTTCGAATGTGTGCATAAGTGAATTTACTGCGTAAATCATTAAAAAATAGCGATCCCTTATTTTTCTGAAGATGCTGGTGCAGTGGTTTTAATGTTAACCAATTACAGGACGTACTTGGTACGTAGGAACTGTCAACTTTACCCACTTGCGAACTCGGCCTTACAGTACACATATATTTCATATCATATTGTCAGTAATTCTCACTTCGCTCGGTGAAATGATATATGCAAGTCTTTGCGCAACGTTTCGTGCAACGTCAACAACGTCTGTGCTGTATTAAAACGGAATGGAATCATTGCAATTTGTGCGTCTACATGAAAGTTTAGTGTGATATCGTCATGGAAGAAGGGCCCTGACCTAGTTTACTATCATGTCTTGTTAAAAAACAGTGTCTACATGCACCGATTTGTTCTCGGATATCGCAAAACGTTTGTTCATTTGTTTGTTCCAGCTAACATTAAGCAAGTTAGCGTTCACTTGTAAAGTGTAAATTAACTTTGTTGGGTGGAGTTAGACATTCTGATCTGTTCCGAACACGAGCCACGTAGAATAAATCAGTTCATCAATCCAATCGGTAAAAACAAAACCCATTCAACAACGTATGAATACGATTAATTAATCTTAAAACGATTAATTATGCTTAATAATGCGTTCATTTGCGTTTCTGCACAGTTTTGCTTCAAACTGTTCTAAATTACTGCATGACGGCACACGACTGGCTGTTCCAGTGCAACATGCAGCAAGACAAATGAACTTGTACATATGTAGTTCAATTTACTCAAAACAGAACGTTTTGTCTGTATACAGAAAACAGAATGTCTGGACCAAGCTTTAGTAAAGGGAGTAAAGGCCGTGGCTGCATTCACATGAATGACATTTGACATAAAGACAGAGTTACCAACTGCTAATTGTAAGTTCAAAAGTAACTAATTCCTGTTTTGGAGGTTAGATTAGTTTAGCGCAGTTTATCTAACCTACGCGATGTGATTCAAACGATTGAAACTTATATTGTCCAACTAAACACGAACGGTGTAAATTCATCATATATATTACAGATATTACATTCTAAAAAGCGTGAATTAATACATATAAGGTTAATGGAACAACTAAATAAAATAAATTCTTTTACATGAAAACATGTAAATTGAATCTGTACCAAGGTCATACGCACTTGATACTAGTATAATTCTCAGGCATTTAATACAAAAGAGCCATGAATGCAGTAATGCAGAATATGATAACATCCGTTGAGGCCGGAATGCGAGAATAAAGTGTTATTGCCTTGATTGTGTTCGTCCACGTAGCGTAAATAAAAATCATCTAGAGGTTACGCAATGGTGATTCATAGCGCATAGACTGCCATAGAGCATCACAAATCAGGACCGTGCTTGTAATTATCTACAATATAATACTAATCTCGTAACACTCGTAACCTACCAGTATATATCTAGTATATCTAGGTTATGTCAGGTTACTTCGCTGAAAAATAAAATTCATCTCGGAACCCTCGTAACCTATAAGTGTATATTTAATATATCTAGGTTAAAGGTGAACAAAACTTAGTTACAAGCCAGTTATAAGTTGTTGTTCATTAAATCTGATGACTCGACGAACTCGATTATTACTGGTAAGTACTGTCATTAAACTAGGTAAGTCGCAACGCTAATGTGATAATTTGTTAAAGGTATCTTTACTAATTATCACAATAGAAAACTGACAGCAGACGCAGAAGAATCGAGGCGTGGAATTCATTGACATGACAAAAGAGACACGTTTACAGTGAATGGAGAATTATATTTATTGCATGGAATGTTACTTAGTTTACATGGTCACGTACGAATATTATTTGCCGCAATACGGCACTTACGAGATTGAATACGAATACGAACACACAATTCCTAAATCGAAGTGATGTTAGATCACAGCTAAAAATAACTATGGTGTCAGAAAGTGAAGGAAATGTGAAACTTTATATTGATCGCGATCGTTTGCAGACATTTAGGTCGTCATGGTCGTTGGGAAGCAGACATTTTGTCCCCAAATTTATCGATTTTAATCTCGAGGTACATACATACAGCTAGTGATATTATCAAAATATATTTCTTCTCTTTATCATTAACTAAAGTTATGTCAGGTTAAACAACAGTTAAATTTAAGAAGTATAGTTTAATGCGAATGCACTTATTGTATTTATGTTGTCAAACTTACCAATAGGAGCGGCCATTTTGTAACAATGATACTAAATCCCAAACGTTAGACAATTGAAACGATTGAAACAGAAGAAGTGTCTAGCTGCACTTGCAAACGAATACTAACTATCCGGCGAAGTTTTACACGCCGCTATAAATAAAGTGGACGCAGTGAACTCGCGTTGCTTTTGCGCGAGCCGGTCGTGCCGGCTTTCTATAATCAACCTCACTTCTATTATCAAGAAGTAGCGCGATGAAGGTCACATTTGCGAGTGCAAGGGAGACGCACAATAGTTGAAATTACGCGAGTGGGATGACTCGTTACGTAGTTGTAGAGTAGAAGAAACTGGTGGGATTTAAATCAAATTCATGCGCGCTGCTAGTGGATACCGGTGGATACTAGTGGACATTACATACAAAGTGTC
>JAODVP010091974.1:0-12171 GCA_025400035.1 Tetradonia laticeps
ATGTTTGTCAATTTCTTTCATTGTAACACCTTATAAAAATCACTGTCAATATTTTGAACTAATATTTTGTAGGCAATGGATCGATTTTTACGATAGCTATTGTTTAAAACTTTCCCGGAAGTCTTATAATGTCTAAGTCAAAAGTTATAGCAAATACAAATTTCAATGTACCGCAAAATTTCATCAAAATGGCGGCGCTTCTCCTGCCACTAAGCACGATGTGTATACATTCTAATTACGCATAATGAATTCTATGAACCTTGACCTATGGCAATATAATATATGTTTGGATCTGAGGAGTTTTTTAGATTTAACCCCATGCAAACTAAAAACCCAGTTATATTCACGTCAAAAACCAAACAAAACCGTAAAATACTGAAAATACTATATCATTACTATCAAAATTGCTCGATTCTTCCAATATGTGACAAAATGCATAAACAATGCACTAGTGAAATGAAATGAAATGAAATGGACTAGCGTTATTATAATATCTCATTGTCAGTAAATTTCAATATTGATTTATAAAGCCAAGGAAACAACAATAAAAGTAATCTCATTATATCAAACGATGATGTTTGGCATAATAATATTGCCTTCTATTCAATTAATAAAGGAATTACGTACCTATTTAATTAATATGTCGATATAATAATAAAGAATGTATAACTTACCACTAGATAATTCTTCTTCATCCTTTCCATTCGTAATTCCATCCACAATATCTACTCCCTCGCTTGACTTGCTTGACTCGACGACATTCTCTTCGTCCCCGCTTCTGCAACACAGACGACTCGTCAGCTAGTTTAGTTGCATAACTTCTATTCTCTATAAACCACGCTCAAATCATTTCTATATCTACATATACGTAACTGTTTCTACTCTGCAGAATTTAACTCAACTCAATTCAACTCAAGTCTATAAACCTACAAACTATGACCGACCAGTTATGTATATTATGTACATAGAAGATATGTACCACATATTCCGCATCTGCAAAATGTCAAGGACATTCCGCGCGTTTGCGAGCGAGCATTCCACGTTCGGCGCTTTCTAACAAGGAAGAAATACAAGCATGAGCACAATCTCAGATGGAGTTGTTGGGTGTAAGCCTACTCATTGTCGCAGTGTTCATACACAGTCAGTGAATAATTAAATTATTGGTGCAGAACAAACACTAATAAACGCGTCCCGAGTGGTTATGGTTGCAGCGTTGTGGTTATGGTTACAACGGGATATATAACGCGGACTAATTGCTTTTTTCGTAATTAATTGTTTACATTTAGGTTAAGCAAGGTTCAATCATTTATATTCTATAGTGTTTAACTATGTAGGTCCATATCATTACTTAAATTATAATTATGTATCTACATCAAGGCACTCAAAACACTTAAAACACTTAAAAATGAAAACTTTCCAAACACTTTCGACTCTTCTCTTTCACAAGCTGCTTTACTGTGAACGATAGTTTGATTGATCAATTTCGTGCATTTAGTTTCATATTGGGTTTCATTATATAGACATATATACTACTTTCTCGCATTGTATATCAGATTGACAATGAGAATTCGGCACAGTTCCAGTACAGTTCTCAATGGGAACTTCTCATGCTTACGAGTTACAAGCGAGTTAAAAATTGCAATTAGGTTAGAATTACAACACTTTACCGCAGGCAGACGAAATCTTTCCATTCTTGGTATAACTTGAGTAACTTGGTAACTTTCATCTCCTGCATTGTGCATTGTGCATATTTTGAGAGTTTTTGTTGTTGTTTTTGCTTACAGAATAACAATAAGAGAGTATACTGTTCACACTCAGGGTTTTAGTGAAACCAAGCGTAACCTAACACAACTTAACATAACCTAACATAATCTAACACCATACCAGCTATAATATCACATCCTATCATAACCTAAAGCATGTCATCACACAACATAACCTGTAATTTATGCTCATTAGCAGCGACAAATGCCATTCCATTAGAATTATGATTGATAGTAGAATGCACGCGATTGAAGACATGTGTGACCTCCTTTTATGCGATTTTCTCTCAATCAGGAGGAGACAATCTCCAACAGAGAGTTGAGGCTGACTAGTTAATAACAAATTAATTGCGACTGCGTAAATAGAAGTAAATAGAGATAAACATTCGTTATTCATTATTCATTACAGCCTTGTAAAATCAAATCATCTACACTGCAGGAAATAGCATAAAGAGTGTAAAGTGATAAATCTGTAAATAACTGTTACGGATGTGCCATTAACATGTAACATGTTAATGATGAACTACATACTCGTGTTGAAGATGACGGACATCAGTCATTGGTTAACCTAAAACAACCTAACCTCAACACAACAGCGACGTGTTATGGTGACCGCAACGCGCAAGAATGCCGTGCGAAGGTCACTCGCGTTTATTTGCCGCGCCACAATGAATTCCGAGCTGCGCGAGAAGAAAAACAAGTGAATTTACCGTTGTTCGGCGCGGACGTCCTGCAGCTCCTGCAGACTCTCGTCCTCGTTCTCCGCCTCGCCGATTGTCGCCAGTGTGCTCCAGGCGAATGGGCTAGGGTAGGCATTGTCATCTTCATCATCAGGATCTTCTTCTTCATCATCTATGTCTTCTATTGGATTTTCATTGATATCTTCCGAATAATCAATATCACTCTCAATGTCATTCGATTTGGTCTTCGGTACGAAGTCCACCAACCTTGGTAGGACCTTCGTATTCTCATCCTGCTGGAAGTAGTCGTTGTTATTGGGTTCAATTACTTGATTTGTCACCTCTTGATTTAGCTGTTTGAGTTGGTGTTTAGTCCGTGGTGGGGGTGGAGGTGGAGGTCTTCTCATGACTTTATCTTGTTCTTCCTTATCTTCATTCCTAAAGGTTCTGGATAGGTCCCTAGGGACGTCCTCATCTGCATAGCTCAAAGGCGCATCCTGGAAATTGACAGGGGGTTGCAGCGTCACTTGGTTCTCCTTCGCTTGGAGGGAGACCAGTCGCTCGAACAACTCCTCAGCGGGTTGGTCTATAAATTGATCCACATGAAGAGCATCTGCAGGAGAGTGTTGTATACGTCTCTGTACAGCAGTAGGAGTTGAAGGCATGCTTCCAGCAAAGCTGGACGTGGTTGTTGTTGGAAAAGACCCAAAGCGATCCACGACTGTCGATATAGAGCTTCCAGTATCATCGGATTCGCTCAGGCAATAACACTCTGACTCCTGCGAGAATAGATCTAGGTAGACTTCTGCATCTGGAGGGTGTACGGATTGATCCCCATTCAGTCCGTTGGTTTCCAAAGGGGTTTCTGCATATTGGGAGTGGAGAATCTTCTTTCTTGGACCTTTCCGAGGAGGAACAGGTGGAGGTGGTGGCGGGGGTAATGTCCGTTTCTTTTCTGCGCTTATAATCTGTGGGGCTTCCGTCTTACAATTGCCTTCTTCTATTACAGATGAAGATTTTAAACCCGCGGTTAAAGATGAAGCAGAAGATACTAAACAAGATGAAGATGAAGACACTGAATGCCGCACTTGTAACTTGATAACAACATGCGAGTCTTTCAAACACCGAACACAATCAATACGCGTCATTGACGTGACCTTCACATTGTCAATAGCCAGAACTTCATCACCCTCGGTAAGAACACCCCAGCTAGCGCGTACGCGTGATGCGGGACTATCCGGGGCACAGGATTGGATAAACAGTCGTTTGACACACTCGGCGGCTTTGGTTCCGCCTTCGAATTTCAACCCGAAGCCTAAACGCTCCCCGGGAAGACGATACACTAACACTTGTTCCACACAATAGTCTACACTAGATATTTCTTGGGATATAGCTCCCGTTTTCTTCACTTCCGGTACTGAAAGTTTCTGCAGTTCACCATTTTGCGTCTCGCCGATTTTCAACACTGTGATGAATTCGGGCGGAGCCTCTTTCTGGGGAGTTTCTGACTCTGTCCCCGTGTCTATACCTGTGGGTACACCCACAGAGACCACTGTCACATAGTCACTCATCACTTTGTTTACTTTGTTTATTTTAGTTCCCTTGTTTACGTTGTTGACTGTGTTTAAGTTGTTGTTTTGTGTGTTGACTTGCTTCACTGGGTTCCCTGGCTCGAGGTGGGTCAGTGGGCTCAGACCCGGAGCTGCGGGTAGGCGCCGCACAGCTGCCTCCATCACGACCTGCAACAGCTCTAATCTGCTGAGTGACTGGTGCGCATGTGCGCGTTAACCAACTATGCGGAGTCTGATTAGTGGGACGAGATGCCCCGCGTGCATCTCGAACCTAGTGACCCACTGGCGCTCGTACCCATTTTGAATACGCATTAGTCCAACATAACCTAACATATCAAACACTATAATATAACCTATAATATCATACCTTAAAATTAACATAATCATAGGTTAGATAATAACAGGTTATAATATAGAAGGTTATGTTAGCAGATGACCTTAATATGATATGGTAAGTTAATAGTCTCACCTTTTTATTACTCTTTACTTATTAGATGAGCCATATACCATGTGTGTGTCACATGTGGTACCTGCTGGCGGCGCACTTGTTCGCAGGATACTCCTCGCACCAACGTGGTACACACGGCGTGAGTAGCGTAAGACTGCACCTCCCACAGCGCCCCACTTCGGCGCCGCACCTGACCTCACCTCTCGCGACTCTGTCTGTCTGTCTCTCTACTGCTATGAAAATGCGAAGCACACTTCTTTACTGTTGACTACGAGACAACTCAGGTGTTTACGTCATTCTCTGAGACTTGCAAAGCCTCCACACGCTCCACACATTCAAATTTTGAAATTTAAGGTTATGTTTATCAGGTTTTAATTGATTTGATATCTCGAGTGTCAGACACAGTACGCGCAACGCATGAAACTGGCTCTGCGAATCCGCAGTGCTAATCGAATATAAAGGTCGGTGAAAGTTGCCGCCGTTGCCTCTCTTCACCGCTTCCTTCCTCCACGCGAGAGCTGTGTCAATGGGTCGGTGGATCACGCCTAACCTCACATACATACTAACTAATCTAACCTATAACACAGTACAACATAACTTCACCTAAGCAACACCAATAAACACAACATAAATATAATTCTTTAATATGTATATACACACTTAATAAGTAATACAATATTGTGCCGCATCGCGGCACTACATACAATAACCTAACCTAGAAAATATAAGATCAGAATGCAGCCGTCAATCATAAGATACCGCGCGGTGGATGAGACAGTCGTGTACCAGCACCGTGAAATGATAAAATACGGACGTAGACACTTAAGCCTACTGTGTTATTGCATTGCTACACATACAACAACCAAATACAACATGAGACGCTACACGATACGCACTACACGTAAACACACTGTATGAAGTATGAAATACACGAAATTAACGTTTCCAATGTATCAAACGCGAAACGATCGTGCGTAAAATGTTAAGTAAATGATAAGACATTATATGAATATGATATGATAGCACTTGAGTGAGAATAAGTATAGTTATGTACATGTGTGTGTCTACTCATTATAATAAAACAAATTAGAGAATCGCTTAATCGAAACACTATCTAACGCGTTATTGCTAGTAGAATAAAATATCGCTAGGTTTATAAGGCACCAAATCATGGATGGATTTCGTTTTGTTGTGAATTGCTACCGTTTTGCATTGCTTCAAGTGACATAACCTCCAAAAGGCACAAGTTATGTGTGTCGTACACCCACACGCGTATAAATAATAGATATCAGTCGAGTATATCCGATTAATATACAACGTGTCGTGAGGTACAACGGGGTGAAATCGAATCACAGAATTACACTATGCACTCATTTCGGATTCGGGAGATGTGTCAGTGTGGACTTAATTCTGTATTTCTAAAATATGATTGGAACAAATTTCAAACCAATATCTCCAACGGTTCACGCCCAATTAATTAATGAAAGTCATGATTCATCCCAATAGGAGTATGTATAAAACTCATGATTTTCATTAATTAATCCTAAGCTAACCGAGAAAGCTATTGTTTTGAATTTTGAAGACTTGGAAGTCTATATCTTCAAATTTAGAGTATAAAGTCCGCCTTGTCACATTATGTATATCCCGATTTTCCGAATTGAGTGAACCAAGAGATTGAAATACATAATACAATAATAGATTGCACGTGAATTGTAGCTGCCATAGAATAGTAGCGGGCGCCATCTTAGACGATGTACTCGCTGACGTCATCCAAGATGGCGCTGGTGAACTCCTCGCCCAGCTGCAGCGTCGGCACCAGATCGTCCGTTGAGTCGATTTGGTCGCTCAGCGACGAGATGTCGGTGGTCTCTAAGATGTGGCTGTGGCTGTCACTGCTCACTTCCATGTTGTCATCCATGTTGGACAGGAAGTCTTCGGGCGTGTGAGGCATTGAGTAGGAATTTCCCATCCCTTAAAGAATACAAACATGTTTATATATTCATAAACAGTCAGGAATGAGTAATTGTGAGTCACTTAATTTATTGATTTCTCTAACTTACCTAAACCACTGTCAGCCGACTCCTGTCGTGAGTGGTCGGAGAGACTCGGCAGGAACGGGTCGACGATCGGGAGGTCGCTGCTGCTGGAGCGCACCATGAGGAGTTCCTGTTGGCGGCGGATCTCCTGTTGGCGTTGTTTCAGCTTCTCGCGCTCCAGCTGCAGCAGGTGGAGGCGTAATTGCTGGGATTTGGCCGGCGAGGAGAGAGGGGACAGAGGAGATAAGGGATTAGGGCCCCAATGTTGTGGGGATAGCATAGATCCGCCTGGGGATCTTTGTTGTAAGTGTTGGGCTGTAATATACCAGGATTTTATTATTATATATTATGTTACATGTTATGTTTTCTATGTTAGTGATACTTACGTATTCGTGGATCAAACCAGGAAGTTGTGCGTGTTTGATGGTTGATGAAGTACACCTCACCGTCCGCGGTTTGCGATTGTTCCCATCCTTCAGGCAGAGGTCCAATTTCTACGTCAGTCTTACCACCAGCTGAAATTTCCATATAAATATTAGTCAGGTTATGTAAATGTAATATAATGTAATACAAGGTTATGTAACTTACTCGGACAAGGCGGAGATGGCGGTGGTTGCTGCTGTGGGCTAACAACCGCATGATTGGTCAGCAACTGCTCAGCGCTTGCATGTTGCGCCTGCGCCTGTTGCGCAGCCTGTGCGGCCAAAGTCTTCCTTGGATCCTCCCAAGTGGTTGTGCGCGTCACATGACTGCGGATCAAGAAAACAAAACATGATTACTCCCTACATAAACATACCATAGAAATAACAGTAAATGATAGCATCCAACGATGATAATGATAAGTAATGTGTGTAATCAGATGGCGCCTGCTCTTATCATACACGTACACGGTACACAAAAGGTAAACATGAGTTTGTGTATGTATATACAGCGTGTTTTTATTAGGTTATGTGTGTTGTGTGGTGTGTGTATGTAATATTCATAGTAAGATTGGATTAATTGAGGCGCGAACGGCGAGACAAAGGCGCGGTCCGACCCTATTATCGCTTCCAAGAAACGCTGGCTCGGATTGCCCAACACACCACGCCGCCGCTCGAGACTTCGAGAGAAGTCGCGAGAATTGAGCGGCGAGTGAGTACAAGCTGCCCGCGCCTGCAACCGCTTTGTACACTCTACGTGTTTGCGCCCGAGATGTATTTATAGCGCTCGAGAGTCATTCAAACGCGCGCTGCATTAGCGTCGCTTTTGGTGATTTTCGCGCGGCGAAAATAATCAGTCTAATATTTACTACTGGAACACAAGTTAGGTTATGCCACAAAATACAGTTAGTAGTTACAACACATCAGTTTCTTAAGAAATTTGTCTTGTTTGTAGACAAGGGTAGTTTTTATATTTATAGGTTAGAAGTAGGGTTGCTATAAGTTAGGGTTGCAATCATACAATCTTACTAATGCTATTAGTAGTGAGTATCTTTTAATTATGTGCTAATTGCTAACGTTTGCTAATCGAACACGTTCCGATAGGTATAATGTGCGTTGTTGATTCATAAACTCGTGATATAGGCGCACACTACCGTTTGCCAAAACTTGCTCATTTTCTCTAACCGGTTTTGCTGAATGTATGACGTTTTCTATTGTGCGCAAATGTTGATAAGCCACTCGCTAATTGTGCCGAGAACAAATAGGTATTTAACGATGTTATTATCCTAAGCGCTGATTACGTCATAAATTATATTATCAAAGACAACAAATTTGTGATATCACTTTAGCCAAAATGGCGCTGATGTAATTCGCCTACAGATGGCGCTACTTGAAAACAAGCGTGTTTCTCAATGTCGTGATTCAATTAACATTTAACGCCAGCATCACATCGATGATGCAACGCTGCTCTGCACTGTAAATCGCAACCATCTCAACTTCTTCGACTACCGCTCCGTGGACTTTGCGCCTTGGCGGCGGATGAACTCTGTTTTCGTTTTCGCGCCCAAAATACGCCGCGTCCGGTTAAAAATAAGCGGCGCGCCGCCGGCCGATATCATTCAGGCGCCGGGTTAAATTTACCGCGGCGCTCCTCGTCCACGCATTTTACTTCTGCTGGAAGCGCACAATTGCCGGCAGGAAGGTTTCGAATTTCACGCTCCCATTCATGAGCGCGCCGCTGCTTTTGCATGCAACTCAGCGACTTTTTTCATACAATACAATACACTCTGTATAGCGCAGCGCAACGAATAATATAATGAATCCACGCCATGTTGTAATTAGGCACTTAATTACGTTTTCATTAGCATTTGCTCCTATTAATTAGCGCTTGTATCAATATTCAGCCATGTTGAATGTCTTCACGTGGCGATCGTAATCAAAATCCGAATCCGAAGTATCTATTGCTGTGAGTTCTGGTAGACGGTCTACCCTCAGCCGCGAATCGTCTTATCGCATGAGTCATGCAGTTCATTTGATTAGACGTTAATCTTTGAACCGCCTGAATCATGTCCGTCGCCGGCCCCATCTCGCGTGCCTGCGCGGTTTAATGACCAACGCGTATGCAAACGCAGCGTTGCGCTAATATGTATTTGTGCATGTGTAGATGCACCGTTCGCCAGCGCGGCCATTAGTGGTACCAGCGCCGCTTCCTGGATAGAAAGTGGCCGGCGGACGCCAATGTTGCATACGCAGCCGAGCGCTGACGTAATCGCCCGAATCGGCTAATCGTGCACACAATCGACACATGTAAACATTCGGCATTACATAGTCAACAGTCAACAGTAAACAATAAATACTGCTAATTGTAAACTCCGCCAATTACCAAGTGAATGATTTACCATTTAGGGGGACATGAGCGACGATGTTTTGTTCTCAGGATCTCGGGCTCTCAGGTTCTTCAGGCCTTCGGCAAAGTGCACACAAACAGGTTCAACCCGAAGTGTATACCGAAGACCCGACAACGCGCGGCGCAGTGAAAGAAAGAGAGAACATGAGTCTACAGGTAGACGACTCGGGCTCTTTCAACAGGTAGTTGTCCCATACACACACATCGACACAGATGAACACAGGTACCTGTAATACTCACTTTAAGTAGTAGATCTGGCCCTCGTGCGTCCTCGCCTGCTCCCATCCGGGCGGCAGCGGCTGCTGACTGTCCTCCGACTTGTTCCCCACATCATACGAGCGCTGCTTCATGTGCGAATGGGCAGGCGCCGCCGGCGGCGGCTGTTGCTGCCCCACAGCGTAAGTCTGCTGCAGCGAGGCGGGCGAGCTGTGTGCCCGATGATGGTTCCCAGCCGCTGGAGTGGCAGGCGCAGCCGCCGCCCCCGAGCCGAAGGCGGAGTCTACCGAATTCTCCCTAGAGTGATTGATGCTCTTGCTGCCGGTGGACGGAGGACGGAAGAAGGAGTCCGGCAGCTTGCGCATGCTCCACGGCACCTGCAGCGGGCGCTTGGCATCCGGCTTGAGTGCGCTGTCGAAGAGCGCCTGCAGCTCCGTCTCCGAGTCCATGTCGACGCGCACCACCTGCTTCTCGTCCTGGTTGAGGGCCATCGCCACGCTCACGCGCGCTCACCGACACATCCACACGCGCGTCTGACTTAACTGACTTAAGTTGAGGTCCGTGTACGGAATGGACGCAGGTACAGGTACACTTTGTTGCGTGCGCGCTCGCCGCGCCACAGGTACACCTTGAATCACTCGCGGCACTCTCTCGACTAGCTCGACAAGCGACGCAATTCGAACTGAGCGCTGTTCCTCTGACTACTCGGACTGCTCTGACAACGCCGATACAAACACTCCGCGGACTTATTCACGAATATTTGCTGTTTAGATTAGCGCAAAACTACCTAACGTACCTAACTACCTAAAGTTTATATACCTAAGTTCTATATGGAGAGCGCCGGCACCGACCAGCTCGCCCGCTGCAGCCGCTGTGTGCTCTGGTGGCTCTGGTGTGCCCGCGCCGCGCCTACCTACCGCGGAATCGTGCCGCCCATGTAGCTGCTCTGGTCGTCCTCGTTGCTCAGCTCTCTCCCTCTCTGCAGACGCTTAAGTCACTCGAGTCACTCACAGCCATCTCAGTTCGACACGCGCTCATTGCCCGATCTCTACACACTCTCGGCAGTCTCAACAGGCGCGCAACTATCTCGCTTCCCATTCAATTCGCAATTCGAAGCAGCGGCAGCCGCGCTCGGAATAGCAGCTTTTAAATAGAACCACATGCGCTGCGAACGAGCATTGAACGCGTTTGCATAGCTCACAATAAGACGCTTCTAACGCTTCTAATCGATGCTCAATGAATAGCGCCGAATAATGGTGGTGGTTTGAGGGTCGGTTATAAACAACATATAATTTTTAATTAACCTGTTATATAACATAACATCCACACCAAAAATCACAAGTCAACCTAACCTCACAATTTTCCAACATGTTGTCTACATCACCCTCCACTTACCTCTATGTGAATAACATCATCAACGGGTTCCCGGCACATAAGTGAATAAGATGAGAAACACCCAGAAGTGTAATAACATCTAGAAACACATAAAAAAACGAAGAAAATGACACACAAACTTGTGGTTATGGTAAGGAGTTACTCACCATGTAGCAGATCATAAAGATCCTTGCTAGAGGATACCTCCTGAGAAACACACCCGTTCGTATGCTAAATGTATCCAGAGTGGAATAGGCGTGCTTCACTCGTTGCGTTACACCTGCATCCAGGGGCGACACCTGCATCAATCGTGGAATTCGACCTATCCAATCATTAGCATTATTACTTACTATTATTTCATTATAAATGAAAATGGTCCTACTTACTATCGTCATAATCATGCGTAATTGAATAATTGACAGGTCTGGAACCATTCCCACTCATTTTCTGAGCGGATAACTGTTTGTAATCCTGCTGGGACTTCTCCAACTGGATCCTTAGCGCGTTGCGTTCGCTTGTGAGTGCATCCAAGACAGTTTGCTTGTGCATTAGCATTTGGGTGAGGGATTGCAACTGATTGTGAGTGTCTTGTGGGTTTGAGGTTAGGGGAGTGACGCGGATTTTTAATTGGGATTCTAATGTGGAGATTTGGGATTTGTAGTTGTCTTCTTGTTGTCGCAGCGTTGTTAATTGTTTCGTTAGTTTTTGCTGCTCCTGGAATTCATATTTATCAATATAAATCAGTGGTTTGTGAACAGGGCTAATTTACTCAATTGGGGTAAAATTACAATTTGAGGGGGTAATAGCCGACCCTATATTGTCTTCAAATATACAAATTAGTGACTGAAAAAGTCGATTTTAGTACAGAAAAATTACACTTTTTTGTTTTATTTGTTTGCAGTCAAGACATATTCCAGTGAAAATGTTCATTTTTCCGCAAAAAGTTGTTAAAGTTTTGGGATTTCTGAATGTAACATTCATATCATTCGAAAGTCCACGTAAGTAGCGAATAATTGGGCGGAGCTGCAAGATTTTCTATTCTTTGAATCGTACGTCGAATAACCAATCGAATTGCATACGCAATAAATTTTATCTTTTTTTCGAATATATGAGACATTCATTTTCAAGCGGAACGGTTTTTGAACGGCCCATCTCCAATTTTTTTCTTAATTTTTTTTACATGTTCTAGGCATCAAATAAACATGTTTAAGTGACCGTTTCTTTCTGTAAGCCTTTGTTTGAAAGATATGAATTTTT
>JAODVP010091985.1:0-12169 GCA_025400035.1 Tetradonia laticeps
TAATAATACTTTTCAAATACTATTTCATTTTGTTTTAAGGATAATTTTATATATATAAAGATGGAGAGTGCAACAGCGAAGCATGGAGGGACCTACTAGTATAGTATAAGTATAATTAAAGTTATTCTGGAGAGGTCCGCACCTGGCTACATCTCACGTGAAGAAACCAATAGACATAGTTTGAAGGTTGTGGTGAGGAGGAGATTAAGGAAGTATTAGGAGCAGGTAAGGTTCCTCGGCGTTGTTTGGGAATGGGCTAAAAGTGAAGGGAGGTAAAGAGGAGTTGGAACAGGAGGACGACACTAGAGGAAGTGGGTGTAGGAATGTTGGAAGCTTATAGAATGACAGATAGAGGTGAAAGATTGAGCGTTACAGTGTAGCAGTGAGGGATAGAGGTACAAGAAAAGCATAGTAGGATATGAGGCAGTTCTTAGAACCCAGGTTATAAGAACTGCCTAGTCAGGGGTGCTCTACCTGGATATCTAAAAGGCGAATGGGTGTGTGAGGCTAGACTGTGTGTGTCGAGAGAGGTAGATAGGACAAAAATAGTGAGTGTGAGGGTACCAGCTAAGAATAAATTGGATATGTGTATATGGTTAAGAGAGGTGCCCGTAGGCATTTAGAATAATACCATGATATCTTCTACCTATCCCAAAAGACGACTGAGGGAGGCTAGTAACGTGGGTAAGTTTTCTATCCCCAAGGATAGATGAAGGAAGGATACTGGATGGCAGGAGACTGAAAATGCTCTAGAACGGACCTCCCGGAACCTCGTCACACCAGGCTGTTCCTGGAAGGCCCCCCGGGGGAGACAAACAAAACATTGTCGAAAAACTCTGGAAGAGCTAAGCTCCAACAATTGGTAGGACTCATAATGGGACACTGCAAGTTGAATGGGCATGGGGCTAAAGCAAGACCCAATATACGGAGGGTGCTAAGAAGATAACTGCTGGGCGTAGCCCCACTGAAGAAAAAGGAATTAAAGACAATTCCTTGGAAATATCTTTCCTACTCCCCCAAGGATAGGCAAAGAAAGGATACTTGAACTCATAGCAGCTTTAGAAAGGAACTGCTTTAGAAAGGAACTCCCGGAACCTCCCCGCACTGTTTCTGGAAGGCCTTCCGAGCGGGACCAACAAAACACTATTGAAAAACTCAGGAAAAGCAAAGATCCAACAACTGGCAAGTCTCATAATGGGTCACTGTAAGTTGAATGGGCATGGGGTTAAAGCAACCCAACATATGGAGGGTGCTAAGAAGATAACTCTGCTGGGCGTAGCCCCACGGAAGAAAAAGGAATTAAAGAGAATTCCTTGGAAATATCTTTCCTACTCCCCCAAGGATAGGCAAAGAAAGGATACTTGAACTCATAGCAGCAGACTGGAACCGCTTTAGAAAGGAACTCCCGGAACCTCCTCGCACTGTTTCTCGAGGGCCTCCTGAGCGGGACCTACAAAATAGTATTGAAAAACTCAGGATAAGCAAAGCTGGGAGGACGCATAACGGGACACTGCAAGTTGAAGACCTAACATGCCGAAGGTGCTCAGAAGATAACTCTGCTGGGCGTAGCCCCACTGAAGAAAAACGAATTAAAGACAATTCCTTGGAAATATCTTTCCTACTCCCCCAAGGATAGACAAAGAAAGGATACTTGAACTCATAGCAACAGACTGGAACTGCTTCAGAAAGGAACTCCCGGAATCTCCCCACACAGTTTCTGAAAGGCCTCCCGAGCGGGACCAACAAAACACCATTGAAAACTGGTAGGACACATAAAGGGACACTGCAAGTTGAAGACCCAACATGCCGAAGGTGCTCAAAAGATGAAGATACCCCATAATCACACAACACAACGCCAGTTTTAATGTGGTTTTATTTGATTTTGTACAGGTTGTTTACATAAAAGTTTCACACCATTTGGTTCCAAAAAAGTTGATATTATTCAATTTCTACTCGAATTATAATAAAAGCTTAGTCGCTAATACTTCAATCCTTTAAAACGTTATTGTTAATATACGAATCAATAAATAGATATATCAATTATATATGTATTTATTCAGATATGACATATTTATCTCCTAATGTAATAAAATTCTCCGTGCAGCGTGTTTTTGTCCTCCGCGCATCGCCGAACCGTCTAGGTACTCGTACATTGTACTCATCTACGTTCTATCCATCAAAGAGAGAGAATGCGAGCGCAATACTTGCAAATTATTGTCATTCGTTCTTTTTCGTGTGCACGTTTTTCCTTCACTCAACGGAAACCCAACTTAGGGAAACAAGTTCGCCACGCAAATGAGGACAAAAACACATCGAGTTTCGCTATACGAGAGTAGTTCGGTAATGACTTAGTCTCACAATTCGATGATAGTATCACAAGAAAGATTTACTATTGGATAGTGCATTTCATTAAATGGCTACCATCAAAACTTCAGATGATTCGTAGTTCTCTTGTTTTTTCGAGCGGGGTTTGGTGAAGGCGCCGGGTCAAGTCCATTACTTCTAATGGTGTGAACGGTTGCGCTTTTTTTAAAATGCTTTGTAAGCAAAACGGAATCAACTGAAATTTTGACTGTAGCTATCTATAAGAAAATACAACATGATAGAACATTTTTCTAGTGAAACTTGCATTAGGACTGTGAGGCTAAGGACTTTATTGAACCATACTCGTATATAGTAATTCTTCTAAATCTCATGAGTTTAATTATTTTCTTAAATTGTGATTTCTGTTGTTTTTAAGATGACAGTTACTATAGAATATGTGCTGAACCAAAAATAGTATCCATTTTGATCTATCTGATCGATTTTTCTAGAAATTGTGTTGTAATAAGTGTTTTTACGAAAATTTTTATAAAAAATCAGGTCTTATGGATGTGTCAAAGAGAGAGAGGCTTATGCAGAACGTAAGGCATCCGAAAATACGAGGACAATCCGCAGAGTAAGTTTATAGATCTATTTTTGAAAATGTAGTTACGACTACAGAAAAATAATTATAGACAATAAGTAGAGGAACCTTTCAACTAATACTTAACATTTTTTCCGTTGATTCACATATAATTACCACCACGTGAGATGAATTTTTATGTTACCCATCATCATCATACAAAAATTGATCTTACGGTATGATAAGTCAGTAAATTATGTTGGAAAAAATATTAAAAATTAATTGAAAGGTTTCTCTACTTAATGTCTATAATTATTTTCCCGTAACTGTGAGTACATTTAAAAAAGAACATCTGTGAACTTACTTTCTGAATTGTCGTCATACTACACATTTTATAATTTATTTTCTAGACATCGTAATCAAAATCAGATATCGCCCAAATTTCGTGTACACAGAGTCAATCGCCTAATGAACACCTATGAATTTTTTCTAGGTACTGAAGTAAGTAAAACAAAAGATATTGCACTTTAAGAATCTCAAATTAGTGATTTCTCTAGGTTTGACTTTAAATTCACGATGACATTAAGGGGATGTAACTGATAAAAGGAATTGAAATATACTAAATTTCGAATTTAGAAATTATGGTAAAGCGTGTCGACAGGATTCGAACCTGCGACCCTTCGCATTTCGTGCTTATGCTCTTAACCCCTGAGTGTTATATATTTCGATCTCCTAATTGGATTATAATGAAGGAAAGACAAGGAAACAGAAGTGTTGACAGGTGATAAGTTGCTAGATCTCGAGTCCGACGTAGTTCAGAGGTTTAGAGCATTAGCATGGAACGCTAAGGGTCGCAGGTTCGAATAAAATTCCAAATCCACAAATTATGAAATATGTGCCATAAAAGTAAATTCCATGTGGAGTCGTGATTAATATAATGCGAAAATGAAACTCATGAGCTTTATAAGAATCACTCTAAACTTCACTACCTTCAATCCAACCCCGGTCTTCCCAATTCATCCACGGAGAGTAAATTTATTGTTTTTTATAGAAGTGCTTCGAAGATCCTTACGCTAATTATTCAGTTATCATGTATCAATATAACGATATTGTGGTTTGTTTTGTTATTCGTTTTGGTCTGACATTAAATGCTCATGTGTCTGTCGTCTAAGTCCCGGTAAAAATCACTATAAAATTTTCACTATGCGCACGCACACGCGTGCATTACCTTACAGATGGTAGTAGGCAGAAGAGGGTAAACAGTAGATTTGTTTGTAATGTTTCTGGTTCAATTTGTTCAATTTTATTCAATTTATTCACTTGATTCAATGTGGAATTCTATCTATCCTACTAGATTGGAAAATGTAGCCACAAGTTCGTCCTCGTCCGTCCTCCAACGCTACTTGCTATAAAATTTTGCCTTACTTACACCTACTATTTCATTTGGTTTACTTTTAGGTGGTACGTACTAAATTGGTACATGAATATGATGATTTGATTAAGACACACACACAGGAAAACTTCTGTTAATTTCCTATTACACTTCGTATGTACTCGTAAGTTCGATCGTCTGCATTTCGATTGTTGTCGGAATTCTATATTTGGATACGTTGCGTCCTTCGCGTAGCTTATTTGCGCTCATTATTTGTTGATTCGAACGATTATAACGGAATCAATGCAAATGTCAAATCATAACGGACCTGCTAATCCTCGCTGCAGTGGAACTGCCGCATTTTCAGTCGGCTTCATTTTATCCTGTGATGTATTATTCTGCACAATATTATCATCAAATTGTAATTTATCGCGACTAAATAAAGCCTTCGGGTGGAGAAGAATCTGCGCCGAAATTCTTAATTAAATCCTAATGCAACACGTCTTTAAATGCACGCGCGAGATGCTGCTGCGCAAAAAAGGGAAATCGATTCAATCGCTGCATTCATTCTATGCCCTCGCTTTGCACCGTTTAATCCTGCTAGAGTGTTCTCTAGGATGTGTTTCGACTCGCTTCACTTGTATTTTCTGCCTCCTGTTTTTAATACTCCATACATCTTCGAGATTCATGTTAAATACTCGCAGTTACAGCTGTCTAAAGCTAAAAACACATTATTAACACGTGTCGTGTTGTTTTAACACATGTCCTAGAAATTATCTTCTACATCCTTGACGTGTTAATTGGTTTTTACATTGATTTTTAAGGAAACCTATTTTAGTATGACACGTGTTAACACGTTTTAACACGTGTTATATATCTATTGTATTATAGACGTTTTAATTTTTGGAATTTTTAACACGTGTTCATCGATTTTTACTTAAACAAATAGATGTATCTATAACATGTCTTAACACGTGTCGTGTTAACACGCATTAACACATGTTAAAGAAATATATTCATTTTATTGATATTTCTAATCAAATCAATCGCGTCATTGGAAAACGCATCTTGACACACGTCGTGTTAACACGCATTAAAACTTGTCATACCAATATGTATTACATTATTGATGTGTTAATCGGTTTTTATTTACAGAAATAAATATTTCTATGACGTGTCTTAACACATGTCATGTTCACACTCACTAACATATCAATTTCATCAATTTTTAAAGCAAACGATTTTCCAATAACACGTCTTAACACGCATTAAAACGTGTCATAGAAATATGTATTACATTAATGATGTTTTTGATCGTTTTTTTAAGAAAGTAAAGAACGCGTTTTGTGTTAACACGCATTAACACATGTTATAAAAATTTCTATTTCATTATTAACGTGTTAATCAATTTTGAATAAAGCAATCTATTTTCCAATAACACGTCTTAACACGAATTAAAACGTGTCATCGAAATATGTATTGCATTACTGACGTGTTAATCGATTTTTATTTAAATAATTAATTATATGTCTTTACACGTTTCGTGTTAACACTCTTTAACACATGTTATTGGAATATCTTCATTTTATTGACGTATTAATCAATTTTTAATTGATATAATCGATTTCCTAGTGACACGTTTTGACACGCCTTGTGTTAACACGCATTAACATATATTATAGAAATATCTATTCCATTACTGATGTATTAATCAGTTTATATTTAAAGAAATCGATACTTCTATGAGAAGTCCTACCATATTGACCTATTAACACGCATTAACATTAACATAACACGTGTTATAAAAATACCTTTTACATTATTAACACGCCAATTAGTATCTACTTCAAGAAATTGATTCATGAATCGGCTTTGAATTAAAGAAATTTGTCTATGACATGTCATAACACGTGTCATATCTATTAAAGAAACAGGTATTATCGTGATGCGTTGTCAAACACCTGTTAATAACACGTTTTTAACTTTATTCCATGCTGTAACTCAACCGTTTGCACTTCCACCTAGCTGTGCCTTCAAGATATGCTAATGATAATCATTTGATATAATAATCACTTGATATGCGCAAGTTGTCGGTCCGAAATCAAAAGGTCCTGGTCGTCTACACGCGTTAGCTACCTACGGTAAAAACTAGAAAAGTATGCTGGTCTACAATCGAGGCTGTGTCGAATTTTTGATTTCGGTTTAGAAGACGTCGGGTTGTGCTGCGCGCAAGCCAGGAGGTCGGTAGTCGTTGATCTCATCGACGTCGTCATCACTCGACGCGGGGGCGCATTGATGAGGAGAGCAGGTGATCTGCGCGCCGCGCCCGCACACGCACTCCACGCAGTTGCCGGTGTCGTGAGGGAGGCGGTCACCAACTCGGTAATCTCGACCTGAAACATCAATATTGCGTGTATACCCTACGGGAGTCGGAATAGTAGTGTGCAGTTACGCGCCGCGTAGTCGACTTTTATAGTAACTAGTGTAGAGGGGAGAGGTGCCCGCGCGTGCGTGGCGCGCGGGTCAATGACCTAACGTACCCATAACAGTGCAGATCAGCGGTGCTTCAGTGGAAGTTCTCTCCAAGCTGTGCTCGTCCATACCCTCAGTGGAAGCAACGTCAGTCGGGCTTTCGTCCAACGGGTCAGGACTGCCACTCAACCGCTCGGCGCTGATTTGTGTCGCTGCCACGACGTCGCCCGCCGGCGAGGTGGCCGCAGCAGAGGTAGGCTCCATCGGCTTGCCCGTCGTGGTGGACGCCTGCGCTCCGTTCTCTACGGCAGGGCGCGTGGTGAGCGAGGGCGGCGACAAAATGCCCGGCTTGTACTTACGGCACGGCGTGAACGGTCCGCGGTCCTTGCACGGACCCTCCAACGTCGGCGGGCAGTCCTGCCACCAGCAGAACATCTCGCCATCCAAGCACAAGCAGAACTCGCACTGGTCTTTACGATAAATCTGCGACAAAGGAGGAAATGAGTGTCTTCACGTCTATCCAGCGATATTTTTCATAGATATCTATTTGTTATTCGGCGTGCGGCGCAGCACGTGTTGGAAAGTCGCGCGGAAAATGGCGAAAAATTGAAGAAAATTGAGTAGTTTACATAATACACTCGAAGTGGATACATTGCATGCATTACGCTCTGTGTGCGCATTTGGGATGCAACGCAGCGCTAAAACGATCTCCTCGAGCCCCAAAAAGGAACATTAGAAAATATTGATAGCGAGACGAGTATCCAAGAGAGTTTGACTTGAAAGCAATACTTTGAGAGGCATTTCGTTGCCGAATAATGTACAAGAGCAAACACATTGATATCTTCTTGCGGTTTCACTGCGAATATATTTTATCGTCATCAATTCATTCAAATATTTGAGATAAACTTGTCACAAATTGATATAAAATGATACAAATTGTTCAGCATTTTTATTTGCTCTATAACTGCTTGATTCTGATTCTGATTAAACAGACCATCTCACTCGACATTTCTCTAATTCTACCGATTTGCAATAGCAATTATGTCGAACACATTCCCAAAGAATAATTTTCTGGTGCTTCATCAGCAACTCTTGCTCATGACATGAAAATGTTGTGGAAAGCTAGGTCGGGAAACACAGTTTCTTTGCGTAATCAACGCTTCGCATGAGCATGACGGACTGCGTCACATGAAACGCAGCGAAAAAACGAACGAATCTGAATGCCGGCTGAAATGGCGCGCGGAAAGCCCTGGGTAAATTTCAAAATTCACACGATTCGCACGCTGAGAGAAACAGCACGTACGCGTAGCTGGTCGCTCTCGCCGGTGGGAAATCCACCGAAGAGGAAGCCATGCGTTCAATATCGCCCGCCGTAGCCCAACTGCCATTCCATTAATTCGCTCACATTTAATGGCGTAATCGCCTACCGCAAAGTCCATTCCCACTGCTTTAATCTGCATAACTTTGATGTGTTTCGAAAACAGCGGCAGTGAGGAACGACCAACACACGTTCATTTCATGTTCTGTTCGGCGTGTCTTTTCAATTTGCAAATGGTTTCGCATGTGCGCCAAATAGAAAATGAGTCGCATGGTAGTCACGTTCATATTTCTTTTAATTATGTAGCAAATTGCTGGGGAAATGCGTGGAAAATGACAACTTTATTTGTAATTCGGTAGAATCAAGCGTAATTCTGATGATATCTATTATATGACATATTTCTCTTTCCAGTAGTTATGATTAAAATAATTGGAGACATTTGATATTAGTTTATTTTGTTTTAAAATTCCTAATATTAATGACCTAAGAATAACTTTTTTTGTTGCCTTTTCTGATGAAAGCTTAGAATTTTCGGTACATTATGAAGAAGTAGTTTAAGTAGATAATGAAATTTTTACTTTATAAAATAATTTTTTTATTGCCTACAATTGAAATTACAACTTATTGTTAGTATACCGCACGTTTTGAGAGTTATCAGCAAACATTCGAAAGAAATATTTAAATTACAAAAATTTGTTGAAAACCGTTACATTCAGCATCTTTAAATTTAAATAACTCAAAATTTAAACATGATATTAAATTGTTTAAAGCGCTATTTTTTAAAGTAAATATCTCTATTTCTATTTAAGTTATATTTTTATATTATACCGAATGTTACAAGAGTTCTCGTCAAAAAACTAATGAAAAACATGTTATTATCCTGGAATTCTTAAAATTAATTTTAACATTAAATATCGTAAAACTGACTACTAATATCAACTGAAACTCAACGTTATTTTACGAAATAGATTATCTTTTATCTACACTTTAAATTGCAACTTAGTATACTGCACGATACGAATTTTATGAGGAAAAATCCGAAAGAAACATGTAAATTACAAGAAATTTGTTGAAAACCATCTTTAAACATAGATAAATCGAAAACTAAATATGATATTAAATTTTTTTAAACGCTATTTTATAAAGTAAATATTCGTATTTCTATTTTGGTTCTTTCTTTATATTATACCGAGTGTTTCAAGAGTTTTCATCAAAAATCTAATAATGTTATTCTCCTGGAATTCATATTACCAATGTTAAATATCGTCAAAACTATTTCTAATATCAACTGAAACTCAACGGTATTTCATAAAATGGATTATCTTTTATCTACACACCCAATTGCAACTTAGGATCCCGCACGTTTCAAGAGTTATCACCAAAAATTCGATTGAAACATATAAATTACAAGAAATTTGTTGAAAACCATCTTTAAACATAGATAAATTAAAAACTAAATATGATATTAAATTTTTTAAAACGCTATTTTTTATAAAGTAAATATTCATTTTCTATTTAGGTTATTTCTTTATATTATACGGAGTGTTTCAGGAGTTCTGATCAAAAAACTAATGAAAAACATGTTATTCTCCTGGAATTCATATTAATAATGTTGAATATCGTCAAAACTGCTTCTAATATCAACTGAAACTCAGCGGTAGTTCATAAATTGGATTATCTTTTATCTACACACCAAATTGCAAGATAGTATTCTGCACGTTTCAAGAGTTATCACCAAAAATTCGAATGAAACATACAAATTACACGAAATTTGTTGAAAACCCTTACTGTTAGGATCTTTAAAGGTAAATAACTCAAAAACTAAATATGATATTAAATTGTTTAAAACGCTACTGTATAAATATCCGTATATCTATTTAAGTTATATCTTTATATTATACCGAATGTCTCAAGAGTTCTCATCAAAATACTAATGAAAAACATGTTATTATCCTGGGATACGTAAAATTAATTTTAACATTAAATACCGTAAAACTCACTACTAATATCAACTGAAACTCAACGTTATTTTACGAAATAGATTATCTTTTATCTACACTCCAAATTGCAACTTAGTATACTGCACGTTTCGAATTTTATGAGGAAAAAGCCGAAAGAAACATGTAAATTACAAGAAATATGTTGAAATCCATCTTTAAACATAGATAATTCAAAAACTAAATATGATATTAAATTAATTTAAACGCTATTTTATAAAGTAAATGTTTCTTTATCTATTTAGGCAATTTCATGCTATTATACCGAAGGTTTCAATAATTCTCACCAAAAAACTGATGAAAAACATGTTTTCTAGGAACTCATATTAGCAATTTCAATGTTAAATATCGTAAAACAACTTCTAATATCAACTGTAACTCAACAGTATTTGACAAAATAGATTATCTTTTATCTACACTCCAATTATTACACTGCACCTTCCGAATGTTGCCACAAAAAATCCGACATAAACATAAAGTACAACAATTTTTTTGAAATCATTAAACACAGTAACTTTAAACTTAAATACCTCCAAAACTAAATATGATATTAAATTGTTTTAAGCGTTGTGTTATAAAGTAAATATCTCTTTACGTATTTCTGCTATTTCTTCATATTATACCAAATGTCTCAAGAGTTCTCATCCAAAAAGTAAATAAAAACATTTTATACTTAATATCGTCAACATTAATTTCGTCAACTTTAAAGCAAAATAACTCTTTATATCAAATGATATATCTGGAAATATTTTGATCATAACCACCACTGGAATAAAAAAAGCGTTCTGATGAAATGATATGATATTAACGGTAGACTAGCGGTAAGATCTTCCCTCAAAAAGAAAGAAAAGAATGACTCTATTAAAATCAACGGAGCGAATTTTTCCCTGAGTATTTTACGTTGTGCTTCAGTTAATGCAATTAGTAGTTTTTATGTTATTCAATTTTAAAACGGATAATAGTATTGTTTCAGTATATTTATGGCAGAATGGAGTCAAACAACACATTGGGAACAATAGAGAGGAAACTAGTAGAAATCATTTATGTTTTTCCATAGTCTCAACAACTCGGTTAAACTTTAAATAGCAAATGACAAAGTGAATACTAATAAGTACCTACTCTTCCTCTCCAGCAGTTTCAGGCCCTCATTTATTCTGCAAACGACAGGTTTTTATCAGTTTAATCCTCCTTATAAACTGAAATCACTAAGCTCATCGAATGTTAATTCTCTGAAAGTAGGTACAATTCGAAACTTGGAACTTGGAACACGTCCACTTTTACTCCTGCTTTCCTCCCTGTGTTGGTTATCTAAAAGTCGTCGCTGTTACTCAGTAGAACTCTGTTATTTACGGCATCGACGAGCCGCGAGATAAAACGGGAAACGGTATTTGTATTTTACGATTTTCCCGATTTGCGTTCGCAATTTGATGTAAATGCGTTCTTTTTGCGGCGCGTATTGCTTTTAATATCTGAAGTCTCTGGAACGAAAAGTATTAGCGGAAAGGTATTCCAGGTTCGGTATCAGCTCCGACATGCCTCATTAGACACGCAAAAGGAAAGCCCAGGGCAGTCAATACGCGCTTGGAATGTTTAATCGTTAAATTTCCCCGCTCCCTTCAAACGCTTTTTCCGCTTTGCGCAAATTTCAGTGCCGTTTGATGCATTGGATTTCCACGTCTTCGCCGGTCTCTGACCTTTTAATATGACTAATTTTGCGTTGACTCATCTGACGATGATTTAGGATTTTCTTGGGAAACTCCTTTATTTGCCATAGGCGCAGTGCAACAGAAAAATTTCGGTTTCTGGAAGATGTGTAGATAAAAGATAATCCAATTTATGAACTATCGTTGAGTTTGAGTAGATATTAGAAGTAGTTTATATGATATTTAATATTGTTAATATGCATTCCAGGAGAATAACATGATTTTCTTTAGTTTTTTGATGAGAACTCCTGAAACCCACGGTATAATATAAAGAAATAACCGAAATAGGAATAGGAATATTTACTTTAGAAAATAGCGTTGTAAAAAATTTAATATCATATTTAGTTTTTGAATTATCTATGTTTAATGATGGTTTTCAACAAATTTCTTGTAATTTACATGTTTCTTTCGGATTTTTCCTTA
>JAODVP010091996.1:0-12168 GCA_025400035.1 Tetradonia laticeps
ACAGAAAGAAATGGAGGAATGCATGTTTAACAGCGGACCCTGCACCACAGCGGGATATACGCTAAGAAAGAAGAAGAAGAATAATGAGGAAATGTAATATTGCTATTTTTGTTATAGCAAAGCATTATTATTGAGGCTCCGGAACACATGTATTGTTTTTGTTTATTATCTAGCTATATCCACAATAATTATTCAAATTTCGCTCAAATTTCGTGGGCCTATATAAAATACCATTCTGCATGCCTATGATTTTTTTCAAATCAGGCAGGTGAATGAAACGAAAGTTATAGCGACTGTCCCACATTCCCCATCTTACTCCAAACCTGTTTGTGATTAAATTTTTTTTTCTATGTCTTGTTTTTCAATTACAAGATTTAATTAAATATTTAATATAAAATATAAAATTTTTGCTATTCGCTAACTTTTCAAATAACAATTGAAGCCCAAAACAATTATTTAAACTCAATTCTGCCAAGCAGAATTCAAACGATTAACTTCTAAAAATATAACAGTTTTTCCTTAAAGCTCGATATCATATTAAGAAAAATAAACAAAAACCTTTATGAATATGTTTACAAGAACAATCTGACCATATGCGGCAACACAAAATGTGGAGTCACGTTAATTCAGATTATTCCCAATATATATCGAAATATCAGGCAGGCAACATCCACAAAATTAATGCAGTATTATCTTCAATATTAAATGGAATAATACTAATTGTAAGAGCAGGGATAATGTAGTTTCAAGTGTTTTATGTACGTTGCATTGAGTTGTTAACTTTAGATAACAATGTTTGGCAATGTCATTTATTATTAGACACACTTCACTAGCAGCAGTAGCAATAGTAGCAAATGCACATACATTACCGGATGCATTTATAAATACGACACGTGCAATAGGCAAGAAGTGGAGGTATAGCTAGATATATTTGATTTATTTGCGACAATATCAACTCGGTCATTCTACCGTTACCATGAATAACGTGATTAGTACCTGCGAGCCTACAGCCTACCTGCAGGTGATGCATCAGCAATTCCAATCGATATTAATTATGGACTATTATTAACAACATTAACATTCGCGGACCACGATTGATGATAAACCGAATTAATAAATTCCTGTTTATATTGTAATAACTTCATTTGTTTTAACAGCATTTTGAAATTATTATTATATGATAATAATATAGCTCTGTAGTTTTGGATTAAGATAAGTATATTATTATATGTTAAAGTAAATTTAAATATTCCGCGTTTTCCGATTTTGCTCACAAATTATTGTTATAGATCCCAACTATTAGTTGTTTTCTTGTGACGTAATTTTATACGATTTTGTAGAATTAAGATTTTCTCAATTTGTATGTAATTCTTAACAAATTATCTGAAATGTTAATCTACATATGTCTCATAACTGTTTTAACCCGCAATGCTTTCAATTCATTACAGCACCAAAATTTAATAGGAAGTTGAGCTTGTGGCTAAATTAAATTCACGTGCGCTCGGTTTGCGCTCTCAATCAGTCCTGCAACAGAGTTGTTGCACAATGTGTCACTTGGCATTACATGGATGGTAAACAAATTTAACCTGAAAATATTTAATATAGGATTTCAATCGGTAGATAGCAATTTTCGAGTATTCAAAGTATCTAATAATGGAATCATTCAAAAATCAAATTTTTGTAAATATTTACAAACATCAGCAAATATTTTACCTCATTCAATTTTGAAATTTCATTTTAACGAAATTGAGTTGCGACCAAAGCGAGCAACGTGTCGTTATTTTTATAATAAATTTTTTATTTTCCGAATTTTAAAATATTTGAAGTGTCCAAATACCGAATCTTCGTAAAATCGTTTCTATTGTCCAATAATGGAATCTTCGAATTATGAAATCTTCAAATATATCTTTAAATTTCAGCAAATTTTTTAGTCATTTTTAAATTTTGAAATATCGCTTTTCGGATAGTCTCGAGCAAAGCGAGCAACGTGTCGTTTTCATTATCACTTATTTGAAGTTTCGTATTGTCGAATTTCCAAGTATTCGAAATGTCCAATTACTGAATTTTTGGATAATCGAATATTCGAATGTTCTATTGTCCAATAATGGAATCGTCGAGTTATTAAATCTTTGAATTTACAAATTTCAGTAAGTTTTTTCGTCATTCTTAAATTTTGAAATCTTGCTTTAGCGAAAAACTTTTAGCACGTCTGTGATTTTTTTAAAATCAACCAGATGAAGGAAACGAAAGATACAGCGACTGGTCCGCAGTCCTCGTATGTCAGTGTTCCCCCATTTTACTCTAATAGAAAAATGGATTAAATGAAATATCCAAAAATAGATTTTTTGATAAACGACTACAAACTCTATGAAACAGGTACATTTTCAGGGTGCGTCCAACATAATTAGTTATAGGAGAAAGTATATATTATCCTTATTTCTTCCTCCCCTTTATTTATCTTTTCTTTATTACTGTCTAGAAGTCTAGACTCTTGACCTCGGAAAACCTCTAACAATATAACAATAAGTAATTATACGAACCCTGAAGCGATGAAGTGATTTTGAAACACGGGAAACCATTCGTCACCGCAACCACAATCAAATCGAAACTAATCGAACATAACAATGGTCCATACACACACACACAGCTTAATAGAATGATTTATGGACAATTACAATATATACTAAAGACACAACAGTGAAACTTTTCTATTAGTATCTTCTATATATCACGAGGGAAAAAATACGGAAAGCAGGTTGTCGTAGGTAATCTTATTGACAGTAAGGCGATGCTTTTAAGCAAATTCAATAAACAAGAGGAGATTGGTAAGCTAAGCAAGCGGAAGCGCTAATATCAACAAACATATCGGACTTGTCTCGGCAATTAGATTAATTTCCCCTTAAGGGCTAAAATTAACCAAGTGAAACAACATTGATGGAATACGCATTTAATTAATTCATATCATATTTAATCATGAGTAGGTTACGCTTTTGTGATTCATGTGAGGCTAACAGATTTCATGGTTAGGAAGTTTAAGAATGCAAACTAAAGAAGAAGAAATGTAATTGCAGATTTTTGTACATTTTTAGAAATTTTTAGACGTTCATGCATTTCTCTTATGCAGTTTTAGACATTTTTGTAAATTTTTAATTATTTTCAGGCATTATTAGGCATTATTTAGACATTTTTAGGCATTCATAAGCTACTTACACATCTTTGCACATTTATACACATGTTTATTAATTTTCTAGCATTTTTACGAATTTTTAGAGAATTATAGACATTTTTAGATATTTTTAGTCATTTCAGACATTTTTATACATTTGTAGTAAACAGAGTTAACGGAGCTCATGGTTAGGAAGTTTAAGAAAGGAAACTAGAAAAGCAGAATTGCAATTGGAGATTTTTTTGTACATTTTTAGGTTACGCTTTTGTAATTCATGTGGGGCTAACAGATTTCATGGTTAGGAAGTTTAAGAATGCAAACTAAAGAAGAAGAAATGTAATTGCAGATTTTTGTACATTTATAGAAATTTTTAGACGTTCTTACATTTTTCTTATGCAGTTTTAGACATTTATGTACATTTATAATCATTTTTAAGCATTTACAGGCAAGTGTCTAAAAATATCTCAATAATTTTTCGACATTTTTAGGTATTTTTAAACATGTTTTAGAAATTTTTCGACGTTCTTATGCTTTTTTAGCAGTTACTTAGACATTTTTAGACATTATTTAGACATTTTTAGACACTTTTAGTCATTTTTCGACATTTTTAGTAAATTTTAGGAATATTTAGACATTCTAAAGATATTTTTCGATATTTTTCGACGTTCTTAAACTTTTAATGTACTTTTGAATATTTTTGTACGTTTTCAATCAGTTTTAGGGATTTTCAAGCATTTTTTGGCATTTTAGAGAATTTTAAGCATTTTTAGACGCTTTTTGACATTTTTACGCGTTTCTTAGCTTTTTAGACTTTTTTGTATATTTGTAAACATTTTTATGCATTATTTAGAGACTTTGGGATATTTTTAGAAATTTTTATATATTTTTAGACATTTTTAGATATTTTTGGACATTCTTAAACCTTTTTTTTGTATCTTAACCTTTTTTTAACATTGTTGCACATTTTTAGATATTTTCAAGCATTTTTAGATATTTTAGACGTTCTTAAACTTTTGTTCAATGCATTTTTAGACATTCCGGTACATTTTTAATCATTTTTTGAAATTTTTAGAGAATTTTAGACATTCTCAGGACTTTTTAGACAGTTTTAGATGTTTTTGAAAATGTTTTGGCATTGCATAGATAATTTTTTGACATTTGATATTTTTAGACATTTTTAAACGTCCTTAAAATTTTATGCATTTTTAGACATTACTAAATATTTTCAGGCATTCTTTGGCATGTTTAGAGAATTTTAGATATTTTTAGGTATTTTTAGACATTTTTATAGATCTTTGGGACAATTTCTATACTATACTAATCACACTAATTAGTACTGAAAGTATCTGAAAATGCCAAAAACCGTCGCAAAATGCCTAAAAATGATTTTATTGTATATTAAAATATGAGTGGATTATAAGGTCGTATTTGAAAGACCAATTATCCACGAATACTTTAAGGTATTTTCGTTCATTGGTATACTATTTTGCTAATTCAAAGGAGATATCAACTAAATTGGAAATATTTATGAATGAATTTGAATTCAAATGTTTAAAAATGTTGTAGAATTTTTAAAAAAGCTTAAAATTTAATGAATTCAAATAAAGCCTAAAAATGCCTGAAAATACCTAACAATGTTTATAAATGTACAAAGATGCTTAAATAACTTAAGAGTATCTAAAAATATCTAAAAATGTCTAAAAAGTCCTAAGTATGTCTAAAATTCTCTAAAAATTTCAAAAAATGATTAAAAATGTACCAAAATGTCTAAAAATGCATTGAACAAAAGTTGCTCAAAAAATGCGAAAAAATGCCTGAAAATGCTAAAAATGATTAAAACGGTACAAACCTGTCTAAAAATGTATGTAAAAAAGTTTAAGAACGTTTAAAAATGTCTAAAAATTTCTTAAAATGTCCAAGATTCTGTAAATTATGAGTAGGTTACGCTTTTGTAATTTATGTAAGACAAACAGATTTCAAGTTTAGGAAGTTTAAGAAAGGAAACTAAAGAAGAAGAAATCTAAACTAGTGAAAAATTCAGGACTCAAATTCAATTAGAGTTTCGACACGCAACTACTCCAACTAAATCCAATCAAAGTTAGTATGTAAACAACTAATTGTAAATGAAAGAGGATATAAATAAGTGATATCTTTTTAACTCATCTTCTTGAAAACTTAGTTTTCTGAAGTTAATTGAGAATAGCAACGCTTTATTACGGAAAATTCAAGCTATTCTACTGTAAATTTAGGCATAAATTTACACAATTATCTCTCAACCACCTGCGGCTCTTGCGCATGTGTAGTTCTCACCGCCGCCGGCTCGTCTCGACCGCAGCGATGCGCGTCATGCCAGTGCCGCCTCCGCTCTCGCCACGGATGTCCCGTGTCCTGCCTGCCGCCAAACGCGTCTTTTTTGATCACCTGCATAAACAGACAAAGTTATTTTTTCATTATCTATTCGTTTCCTTCGTCTATCAACATTCAATTCTGGTGTTTTTAATGCTAAAAATATCAACTTATCAAAGTCATCAAAATTATCAACATTTTCAAAGTTAAGCAATATCAAAAATTCCAAATACAATTAACTTTAACTTTAAAACATAAAATAGCAAATTAATAAAAATATATTAATTATGTAAGGTAAAGTTCTGAAAATGTTACACAAAAATGCACGTAACGCGCCAGATTGACTCAGGGTGACTCCGGGTGACATTCCTGCAATCCTGCAACATGGTGATTTTGACATCCTGCTGCTGCTGGCGCTCGGTGCGTAAAGGCAGCTACGCTTGTGGAATTTACACGCTGGTAAGATTTAATTATCCTTCATCACATATAAGACAGTCATAAACAAGACCACACTGCCGGTAAAGGTCCTAGAAGGTCCTAGGACTATATATAATGATAAAGAAGTCTTTACGTCAATATTTTACTTCATTTATTTTGTTTTATCACCTTTTATCACGTTTTATCGCGTCGTCTTTGCGCACTTTTTCGTGCGTTCCTTACTGCGAATTTAATTAAATCCGAAGCTGGCGCTGCTTTTATTTGAAGATTTTTACTTTTACTCACTTCATTTAAAATGTTAAATCGAATGTATTATGCTTTGAATTCACAAAGCTCGAGAGTTCAATGAGAAATTCGATATAAAAGATTTAATGAAAATGTACATTTCTGCTCTTTTCCTCTTCTTTGAATAGTTGAATAAGGAATTTTCATTTTTATGGAGCCGAAAATAAAAATAAATGTTAAAATTGATGCGGTTGGTAGCAATTTCAGGTCACTTCCGGTTTAATCGGAAATTCCATTTTACGATTTTTATTACAAATTCCTACTATTTCTTTTATGCGCTTATTAAATAGTGATAAATTAGTAATTATTCAGTAAATTAGTAATAATTCAGTATCGAATGCTAAATTTTCTCAAAATTCAATTCCTGGAAAAAAAAACATTTCATTAACACGATTCCAATTAGCAACATATCAAAGTATTGAATGCTTTCATTTAGCTAATGATTGGACGCAATTACTGCTTTATAGCTCGCGGAATTGAAATATTTAAATGCAGCAGCAAATTGAATCAAACGTTCTGTGATTGGCTAGTAACTAGTATTGCCAGGTGTTTTATATTTAATATGAGTTTCATATATTTGCCGACTATCTCATATCTCATATTAGGATATTAAATATGAGACATAATCTCATATATTCCGCCTTGCATTCAATAATTAACTTGGATTTTTAAAATTACTCACTGGAAACGGGAACTTTGCACTTTCCTAAAGATTATCTTATGATACCACATTGGCAACATGTATTGTGTTGTCTATATTATTAACTACATGAATTTACCTGAAACTTAAAAAGAAGACCGATTAAGCCATTTTTAAAATAAAATTGTAAAATCCATTAAACTCAAAAACACAACATATGAATCTGAATAATTAACCCCTTTAAACTAAAATTAAAATCAACATTTAAAATTTTAATCTAAATCACTTTAAAGAATATATCAAACATTATTTTTTTTATCAAAAAAATTAATTTAATGTCAAAGTTTCTCTATTAATATAGGTACCTTCACGTCCCAGCGTGGAGTTTTTGTTAATATCTATCAGGTCTAATTGATAGGACAATTAACCGGTAATGATGGATTCTGGAGTTGAATCCTTGTCACTCCAATCTTATCATTGCAATTTGAATTTTTATAATTGAACTTGAACAATTTTTTCTTGCTTTTTAGAAAAGAAAAATAATGAAATAGCATTGTCATTATATAAAATATATATCCCAGTCATAACAATAAATTCTCCTCAAAGCTTGTGATTTGAAAAGGTGTAAAATTCGAGCATCTGTGCTAACAACAAATATTTGGATGCTATAGTACTGCATGAGAGGTTGCCAGATTTTGAGACTTGAAGGGCGTGATTGCGATATTGAATTGAAAGAATTAAACATGATGCTCAGAAGTACCCAGAAGTTGCGATTAGAAAAGAATTAAAATTAGCATGCAATTAATCCATAGTTCTATAATAACTACCTCCGCAAATTTAGCGAGAGTATTTTATCAACATTCTCTATGTATGTATACCGTTACAACAAAATCTGACTGTTAATTCCTAAAGAGTAGGTACTTCTTAAAACTTACTAAATATGTCTTAAAATGCCTAAACATTTCAATAAAATATCAAAAAATACCTAAAATTGTCCAAAAATGTCTAAAACTGACCATAAATATCAAACAATATCTAAAAATGTCTAAAAGTGACTGATATTATTGAAAAATGTCTAAAAACGCCCAAACATGACTTAAAATGCATACAAGTTTCTTAAAATATCAAAAATGCTTAAAATTGTCTAAGAATTTCTAAAAATGTCTCAAATTGTCCATAAATGTTGTCTGTAAGTGTCGAAAAATGTCTAAAAACGTTGACAAATATTTTGAAATGTCCAAAAATGTATAATTTTTTTTTGTTGATATTTTTGGACATTTTTATAAATTCCTATAAAAATGTGTAAAAATATCAAAAAAAAAAATTTTTTTTAATGTCTGAAAATGTCGAAAAATATCCAATAACGTGTAAAATTATTTGACTACATATACAGTAGAAACCACTTAAAACGGTATCGGATTTAATGGTAAACCTGATATAACTGCAAATTTGGGCTAGTGCATCCGTGTCTCTGAGTGTCTAAACCCGATCCGCGTATAACAGCAACGAAATATCTAAAAATGTCTAAAATTGTCAAAAATTGCCTAAAAATATCTAAAAATTCTCAAAAATCGCTAAAAAGTTTCAAAAATGGCTAAAAATTGTCCAAAAAGCTCTAGAAATTCCTGAAAATGTCTAAAAATATCTAATAACATACCCAAAATTATCTAAAAATTTCTACAAATGACTTAAAATGCCTACACATCCCTAAAAATATCAAAAATGCCTAAAATTCTCTAAAAATATCTAAAACTGATCATACATGTCTAACAGCGTCTAAAAATGTCGAAAAATGTCTAATAACGTCGAAAAATATATTGAAATGACCAAAAATGTCTATAAATATCTAAATATTCCCAAAATTGTATAAAAATTCTAGAAGTGACTTAAAATGCCTATGTTTTTCTAAAAATGGCAAAAAAGTTCAATAATGCTAAACATGGTTACAAATAATATAATAGATAAATGTCGCAAAATGTTCTATAAATTCCTAAAAATGTCTAAAAATATCTAAAAGCGTTCAAAATAGTTAAAAAATTAAAAATGTCTGAAACTGACATAAATATCTAACAATTTCTAAAAATGTTTTAAATTATCTAAATTCCTTCAAAAGTATCGAAAAATGCTTAAAAATATTTTTAAAATCCTAGAAATTTCGCTGCCGTTATATTGTTTTTCGATATATGAGTTTTTATTCATATGGTACATGTATTTTAAGTCAATCTAGCCTATATTTTCAGAAAATAAAACTGGCAACCCTGGACGCAACACAAAAATATTTTACATAGCTGCTAAAACTCTAAAAACCGATTTTTTATGCTGTGCTCTATACTTTAAAAATTAATTATCTAAAAGTTTTATATCTTGCTTCTAATATTTATCCTGTTGGTATTACAGGAAATTGAGAAAATGACGGTTTCATTATAACATGTTCGTTATTAACTCTTTGCTTGCCTTTGTTTATAATTAATAAAGCTGGTTATGGTATCAGACACACTCTTTCTTAATTAGTTTTTGTACTTTGTGTGCGTTTAGCCGTTTTAATTAAAACAATCAGTTTTATACTTCTTTCAGTCTTCCAGTTATTTATTTTCTGTGATTATTAATTTAGTGGAATCACTTTTTTTATTACTTTGTTAATTTCCAAAATAAAAGAATGGAGATTGGTTTAAATGTTGACTAATTTTTATTATTCCCGTGAATCCCTTATGCCCCGAATTTCTTTTTGTATTGCAGTAGATATACCTATTTTTAAATGTTTTTTTATACAAGTTTTAGACATATGCAAAGAGTTTTTAGATACTTAGACATGTTCAAATATTTTTAGACCTTTATAAACTAATTTAAGCTTGTAGGTGTAGCGTTTTAGATGTATTTGGCACTTTTTTGCAAGTTTTTGATAATTTTAGACAAGTTCCGCCATTTTTGGATGTTATTGTTGGATGACTCTAGATATTAGTACTTGTTTCTTTAAACATTTTAGTTATGGTTAGGCATTTTAAAATATTTTCAAATATTATTAGGCATAGTTAGACAGATTTTTAGAAGTTTTTGGGGGAATTACATAGTTTTATAACATTTTTCAATATATTAAAATCTATTCAGACATTTCTCGACATATTTTACGTAGTTTCTTAGATATTTGCAAGATACTTCTAGATATTTTAGCTTTTTTACAGTTTTTGATGGTATTTTCCTCAAATAGGTCACAGAGAGGGCGCTGAAAGTTATATAAGGTACCGTTTTATATATCGACATTTAGGAAGAAAACTCTTTTTCGATATTTAATAGAGAAAAAATGTATGAGTAAAAACATTAAGGGAGAGTAACGATGAATGGAAGATCACAGCGCCCTCTCTGGAAGTATTAGATAATTAGAGCTATAGGAAAACAGTATTCAATTCAACATGGTCTGGTGTGGTATGAGCAAAGTTTTCAACTTCCGGTTCTTACCAGAAATTGCCCACAATAAGAGTTGAAATTTAGGAAAAAACGAAAATTTGAAATTAAAAAAACTATTCGTTTACTAAAACTATATATGTAGGTTTTAATTTCCGGTTTAAACTGGAAACTTTATTATTATGTGACATATTAATATTGATACAGTTGATATTTTATAATGATACAGTGTATTCGAATATTGGCAAATTAATTAATTGCATAAAATGAAAATCATACTACTCTCTAAATATTGATAAACGTTCCAAACAAATTATACTCAACTCTGAACATGTTATCATCAATGTTGTTCCTCCCTTGTTTTTTCACCTACGTTACCTACGTCGCGTACATAAATCAATCTCAATTATATTTTGAATGTTTTTGCATGAAAAATGCAATTTTCTGAAAACACAAATTGAATACGTCGACACAAATGATGATTAAAATCTCGATTGTGTTTAACGATGTATCTCATTGGCGATGTGATCCACTGAAAGCATTCCCATCAGCTTGTGAACTGTTTTGCATACTCGAAAGACAAATAATCCCTCGCAAAGTTTTTATCGGCCAGCTATCTGCGTTGAATCGACAATTTCCGAATAATCCGATCGAACACTCTACACGTTCAGCCCAGCGTTTTGCAATTTTCTCTGGAAGCACATCACATCCCACAACATGACTTTGACATGTAGACATTCTCTGCACTCCATTTTACGTCGAAAGTGAATAAAAACCGTGTGATGAATTTACGAGCTGTCGTTTCCGCATCTTGCAATATAGTCAGAATCTTCTTCCACGTTTCTGCATGTTCCGCACGCAAAATACAATTTTGACATTAGTAAATCTGTTTTTGCGCATGTTTAGCTGTATGCAGAAATGCAGCTGGTAATGAAATGAAGCCTGTCAGTCAGCAGGTACGGATGTCATCGCTGCGAAATTGGGAATCAGCGCGGAATGTTTTCGGATGTAATTACACGTTGTGTGGGGATTATTTATTAAATGTTTGGCCAGCCATGTGCAGGTTGTTCTGCAATTTGTACTTTCAACTGCAAGCGACGCGAAATGAAATGAACATTGTGTTTATTTATTTGATTTATTTAAAATGCATAATACATTTAGTGATTGCAAAGTATAAAATTAATTAAAGCTATTAATTAAAAACCTCACGAATACAGGGTGGTAAATATGTATTTCATTTTCATTTACATTTTATTATTTTTTAGTTTTTAGGTATTTTATTTAAAATTGTGTAAACATTCACAGATTTTAGACGTTAAATGTTAAATATTTTTAGATACCTCTAGATATTTATACTTGTTTTCTAAACAGTTTTCGACATGTTAAGGCATTTTTAGATATTTTCAGACTTTGTTAGATATATTTAGTTATTTACAGATATTTTAGAAAATTTCTAGAATTTTTAGAATTTTGTAAACGATTTTAGGTGCCATTACACAATTTTATGATGTTTTTAAACATTTTTTGAGGTTTTCATAATTTTCTTAGTGTTTCTAAATGCAATTGCACATTTTTAGGGCGTTTAAATATATTTCAGACATTTTCCCACATGTTTTTCATTGTTTGATATTTTCTGCATATTTTTACGGTTTTAGACATATTTAGGAATTTTCAAATATTTTGAGTGCTTTCTAAACGTATATAAGTTTTTTCTGACTTTTTTAAGACATATTTAGCATTTTGGGACATATTTACATCTTTTAGAAATTTAGACTTTAGACATTTTTAGATATAAGGTTTGTTCCAAGTGACGGTTCCAGAACGGTAATTCGGTGACGCGCATGCGCAGTTCGCAAAAAGCGTTCCAAGTGATCAGTTCCAGTTCCAGGAACCG
>JAODVP010092007.1:0-12163 GCA_025400035.1 Tetradonia laticeps
GTGGAACGTAAAGGCAACGTCATCTACACAGCTTATCTACTCCCGGCGTACAAGCTGATAAGGGCACACATCAACCAAATTAAGCCCAGACACAAAGACAACAATCTCGCACGATATTTGCTCGCCTCATTCGACATTAAGGCAGAGCAAGACAGGGAACCGCCACAAGAGGCACCTGGAAAACAAGATGTGCAAGCCCCTTCTGGAACCAATCCAAGAGGTAGCACCTCAGCGTCCAGTGCGCGTCCGTCAAGGACCCCGCTATTTAGAGGACTACGTAGTTTAAAAGAAGGAGGATATCGGCAACGCCGCAACAAAGCGCCCAAACGGCAACAGTATAGAAAAGTAAGCGACGTATAGGGCTGAAACACGTTCGATGGGGTCTTCCTAACATTGCCCACTATGACTTTTCAGATCACAGGCGTTTCAGCCATATAACTAGTGTACTTTTCAAGTTGTTTTTTGTTTACTTTAGACATGATTAATGTGTTTATGTAAAAGACATACATGCAGTTGTTCTTGAAAGACGTCCGGATAAGGTCCTTCCACGTCAACCCGATACACTTTGAATAAAAATTTTAATTCATCCCTTTCGATTTGAATAAAATTAGGCACATGTCTTGTTGATGCCGAGATAAATAAAAACAAACTTACAATTTTTATCTCCAATAGTTTTGAAAATATAGCTAAGTATAGTTTTCAAAAACCCACAACCGCTAATTTTTAAATTACTCTAGACGCTGTCCTATTTGCTCCAGAGATCTGAGAATGGCGTCGTTTTGTACCTATTTTCTGCTCTTTGCAGTAGTATTAGGTATCTGTAAACATCTGTTGTTCTGGAGGGTTGGATAATTGACGTCGTTCTCTTACTTCGGATAATCAGTTCGATCATTTGTACTGCGCTATATTTTGAGGTTCAGTTCGTTGTTTGTTTACCCTCCAAAACGTACTCAAGTGACAGCTCATGCAGATACCTAATATAACATGACAGTTTGAATAATAATTATAACCTAAAATTCAAGTCAAAGTTAAATATGGGATTTTTTGAAAAATTACGTAATTTAAAATTTTCAAAAAAATACATTAATTACAGCTGTACAAATCTTCATGCCACATATGAATGTGGGACCATGAGGGGATCAATTTTTAAAAAATATATGACTACTTGTGGTTTGCGTCTGCCGCATCAGGGTGTGGGACTACATTAGCTGAGGCGTAATTTTCGCGATATGCTTGCTTGCTGAGTTATTTACAAATGCGATAGTCGACTTATCAACTACAAGACTAATGTTTATTTCCGTGTTTACACAATGTCAATGACTCTAAATATAAGTGAGAGTCTGTTAAAAAATAAAGAGATAGTAACAAACAAAAATAAGAAAGGAATAAAGAAAACAAAAAAATAACAATACCAGTCTGTGTATTGTTGTCTATGATGAGGTTACTATTTAAAGTCTTGGAAACTCAGTTCCCTTTCAGCATTTTCCCATATCCCGAGAATATATTTTCTTCCACAAGCAATTACAGGGTTTATTTTCGTTAAAATGTCTATGAAAGTAACCAACAGGAAATCACGTTGGAGCTGTATCGCCCAAAAAACACCGCATTTGTGAAGAAGATATGTCAGATATAGCTATATTTCTCTTTTGTTTTGTGTCAAGCAGGTCAACCTCAACTTCTAATTTACTTTTTTAAAAGTGATTCCGTCATCCTCTCACATTCATATTTGGCATGAAGATTTGTACAGCTGTAAAGTAATTAATGTATTTTTATGGATATTTTAAATTATGTACTTTTTCAGGAAAAGAGCACAAAACAAGACCATTTCCAGATCTCCTGTGTAAATAGGTTAGCATCTAGAGTGATTTAAATACTTGCGGTTGCCGTTTTTTGCGCTTTTTTTAAACTTTACATGGCTGTATTTTTAAAACTATTAGAGATAGATACCCCTGGTTTCGTATTTTTACTTATTTTAGCACCAAGAATAAGAGTTCCAAATTTGATTCAAATCGCAAAGGGCGAGGTAAAGTAGGTGTGTCGGGTTGACGTGGAATGACCCATAATCATTTGGCGTATTATTAACTACGTCTAACGTAACTTTATTAACCCTACCACTGTACTACATTACCCGAACTAACGTATATTAATTAATATATTAAACCTAATAATTATAAGAGGTGGTAGATGAAGCTATTTACTAATAATATCGGTGATGAAGCCTACGAAGCTTGCAACTCGTTGGAATCCAATTGGGTATTCACAGCCCCCCCTATGGGCAAAAGACGATACACCTATTAACACATATCGGCTGTTAACCTTAACAAAAAGAGGTCCTCCGGGTATTATCTGCAAATAACCAAATGTCACTCCCGAGGTGGTGCTACGTATAACCAGAGACAAATCTTACGTTGCATATTGGTGCTGCGTGAGTTGGTGCACAACACATAGTGGAACTTGTTATAAAAGTTTCAAATAGATTTTTACAATGCTCAACCTCTTGGATTTCAAATTGTGAATATCGTAGATGAACATATCCTGAAGGTGGTTCATTAGATTTAGTATAGTATTGATAATATGGTTAGTTTTCGCAAATACCTACAGATACATAAAACATATACAGACAGTGCTCTTTTTCTTAGAAAAATCGAGGGGAACTCTCGTACTCTACATAGCACAATAAATCAGTTTATCTTGTTCCCGCGCTCTCCCTGAAAAAGAACACTGACCTATACATACCAGATGACGACAGCTCCCAATTACTCGCAAACACTTTGTGGCCAGGTCCAATAGGCGAATCATGTTTTGGTAGCTGAATCGGCTTAATTCCTTCGTTATAAAACACACGGTACGCCAGTTGTAACAAGCCTATGTCATTACTCGTGTGACCACGTCCTGGAGAGAATGGATGTATGATGCCAGTTATAACAGGCAAACTCTGGGATCCTGCTTGGTTCACTCTGAGGACAGTGGCTCCCAATACACACTGGAAGGCAACGGCGCTAATAGTAAACAAACATAACCAAATATATTTCAGTACAACTGCCATGTTTCCTTATTACTTACTCATAAAGGCACTGTGAAGAAGTCAAGACCCAATTGTCACTGATAAGGGAACCTGCACAAAGTACTTGTATGTTTCTTTTCGTCGCGAATACGCCAACTTGCCATGGGATCTCAGCATTCTTAGCAGGTTGGGAGTAAGCGGTGAAATTACTCGACAGTGTTTCACCTGCAGATAACACACTAAGTACTTCAAGCGTAATATATACAAATATGCAAGCTTACTTGAAAAATCCAACGTAGTAAACGTCGTCAACGGCGTTAAAGGAACGCCCTTATCATCGCCTGTGTCTTCATATTGTGAATAAGATGGTTCAAAGAGGTCGCCCTCATCGTCTAACAGATCTGTATAGTCTCCTTGGGCCAGTGCGCATGCGCAGCACAGTAAAATGATGAAAATGTGTGCAGTCATAATGGCTGCGCATCACTCACCCGCGTCGGTATTTATGTGTAATTGCTATCAATCCTATTACAAATGATTGATGGCGCTACTTTGTTCATAATCGAGTGGAAAAATGGACCCAGGATGGTTACACAGGTAGGAATTACGAGAAATGTGTTTGGCGTGTAATTTCGGATTACCTCTTGATTACTTACCTCATTATGTGGGCTAAATTGTGTGGATTTTAGATTTTTCATTTGAATACAATGCAATATACCCGTGTAAACTTACATTATTACATTATCGCTAAATTAAAATCCCATTTATAACCTAACCCCGTTTGTGAAAATCTCGTCTGTGAACAAAGTATAAAAATTTGTTATTTATTGTTGGTGCTATACTGCGACGCGCTCGGGGCATGCGCCGCCATATCACTAATTCCTGCGCCTTCAAAGCTACGCTCTTTAATGTAAAAATAACATTAACCTTAAAATAAGCGTGCATTTATTAACCCTAAAAATTCTCAAAATCATCCGTTGCATCAACTTCGGCTTTGTCCTTCATGAAATCTAGGATACTATCAACCCGCGTGTATGCATTTGGATAACTACATCCGTAAGGATGAGAAAAACTCATTACACCTATAAGGGTCCATTTGTCATCTTCGTTCATGATAAGAGGTGATCCCGGTGGTAACTATATACAAACATATTACTAAAACTATAAATAAGACAAGAAGAATCTTACATTGCATAAGGGCTGTGAGTCACCTTGACCACCGCATAAAGCGGTAGATGGTAAATGCCCCATATAAGTTTGACACTCTTCACTACTCAGGATTTTAACCATAGAATATTCTAGCGGACCTCCTGTAAAACAAGTGTTTTTAAATAGCTTCGTTTTTATTACATAATGCCCACCTACCATGTGGTTTCCAACCACTCACAAGAACATTTCTTTGATCTTCAAGATCAAAATAATCTTCGGGAATGTGAATCGGCTGAATACTCTGTGTCATTTCAATAGCCAAAACAAGTTTGAGCAGGCCTATGTCAAACGTATGATTATGGCGATCATAATTAGGATGCAACATGCTTATTTGAGCATCTAGTGTCATTGCTCCTGGTTGATGTCGCCCTGGTCTTGTTGCTCCCAGTTCACACACCAGCGAAGTAGCTCTAGTAGTAGAATGTAGGTTAACAAGTGGATTAGAAAACAAAAATAACTCACCCGTCAATGCAACTAGCAGCAGTCACAACCCAACTGGTACTGATGAGGGCGCCCCCACAATGATACTCTGGTTTTTGTGGTCTCAACGCGAAAACAGCAACTTGCCAAGGCAAATCATTTCGTTCCGCGGCTTTGGTAGTCGGGTTAACAGGCCATATCGCTCCCCATTGCTCTTGCCTTTGTTCGTTTTGCCTCCGATCTGAATATAACAACACAGTGTTTTATGTAACAAACATACAATCGACACAATCTTACTCGAACGATGTCTCTGCTTCGAGATCTTACGAGGCACGACGTTTTCACTATTTTTGCTTGCACTTCGCGGCGTTAAATCTAGGGCATTTTTATCGAAACGTCGACCCACAGACGAAACTGTTGAAAGGTCTGTTGAAATGGTAGGTAATGCTGGTTCTTCTTTGGACACCACTCCTGCCCAGCAGAATAAAGTGATGAGAACGTGCAAATTCATAATGGCTGCGCATTACTCACCTCAGCCGGTATTTATGCGTAATTGCTAACGATCCCATTATAACTGATTAATGTTGATAATCGAGTGGAAAGATGCGGACTATGTAGGCAGAAATTAAGAAAGTGTTTTGCATGCCATTCTAAATTAACTCTTGATTACTTACTTGATGACTTATGTACGCTAAATTGGGCTAAGGATTTTAGCCGTCATTTTTCATTTCAATACAATGCTTCATGGTATAGGAATTTCCATTATAGCTTTATCTTAGTGTCATTACCTCATTCATCATGGCGCAGCCTTTCTTTTATATGTCAAGTTCATTCACAACTCTCCACAATTCCGAGGATGGGACGGTTTATTAATATGGCGAACAATACCAGTAACATGCATTATAACGTATCTTTCTATACTTTTCCAGGGCAACAATTACGATTTTTTAATCTTGCAAATATCAGCTACCTACTTTTGAATAGTGGGCTATATGTTTGTGATTCACTCAATCATAGATCATCAAAATCCACCGCCTCAACCGCTTACTCTAGAAACTCGAAAGTTGGTGGAACGATAAATCTCTAAGAAGAAGGGGAAATTGTCAAATTTTATCAAATTATATACTTACCCCAATTTGCACGTGGCACAGTTGGAATGGCAGGAAGAAAAAACAAGCGGAGGTAGTGATGACCCAAACGAAGAGTGAGGGAAGGGAAGAATTATGGACGGTGGTAAAACTAAAAGAAGAAACCTTCTTCTTCAGGGGAATGTGTGGGAGAAGATAAGAAAAAAGTAGGCGGCTGAGAGGAGAGAAACGTGGAAAAGATGGGAGGAAGAAAGAAACAGTTTTGAAAAGGACAGAGAATATGCAGCAATTGATAGGAGCGGTTCAGGACCTGACACAATAATTGAAGGAAGATAGGGAGCAGCGAGTGGAGGAAGAAAGAAAGGTGAAGATGAGCATTCAGAAATGGGAGAACGAGACGACCGGAGGGAGAAGGAGCAGAGGAGGAAGAACGTGGTGATAAGAGGAGTGGAGATAGAGAATGTAGGGAAACTTTTAAAGGAGTTGGAGGGAAAAATGACAGGGGACAGGGTGGTGCAGGTACTCGTATGTTTCGCGATAACATGGTGATTATGAAAAGAAAGGGCAGGTTGAGAGGTATATCCAGGACATACAAAACCGTCTACGGGAGACAGCGTGGGAACTGAGAAAGAAGGGAGAGCAGGATGTTAGAGTAGGATATCAAGGAAGATAAGGGTAGGGAAATCTGGAAGGAGTTGTAGGAGGTAGAGGATACAAAAAAGTAAGGAGAGGAGGTGAAAGTGGGGATATGGAATGTGGCGGGGATGAAGAGGATGTTAGATGATGCGGGAAGAGTGAAAGGGACTGGGGGAATGGTTGAAGGGGAAAGTCATCTTCGGAATAGTGGAAATCTGGGTTGAGGAAGAGTCCTGACAGAGGCTGCAGATGGGATAGCAAGGGGTAAGGACGTCCTGCGGTAGATGATGTATATAACAATAAAAGCTGGCAGGGAATAACGGAGTGGGAGGTTAGGTTAGGTTGGTGGCCGGAGATTGGAACGTAAGAATTCGTCAATTGTGAGGGGGTAGGAAGGTGGTAGGGAGGGAAGTAACGAGAATATCTAAAGATGGAGTGGTGAATAGCAAGGGAAAAGGGTGGCATGATTGGGTGATTAGACGATACTAAATAGAAGTGAAGAGGAAGGCCATGACGGAAAACTAACGTACGCGGGAGTAAGAGGGAGCTTTGTGATAGACTATATGATAAGCAGAGGATGGAGATATGGGATACTTCGCGGTGGAAGCGAGCATAGGATTGGAGCTGTGGAAATGCCAGAATAGAGGATACAGCTGGGGTGGGATGATGATTATGGGATGATGGTACGGTATAAACGAAGAGAGAGGAAGGCAAATAGGTGGTTTGACGGGGAATTTCAAAAAAGCGGAAAAAGGTACGAGAAGCCATAGCAAAATGGAGGAATGGGAAGGATTCTGTCGCAGAAAGGAGGAGGAAAGGAGCAAACTGTTGAAGATATGCAGGAAGGCGAGGGCGGGATGGGAAAAGAAGGAGAGGAAGAAAATTTGGGCAAATAATGGTTCTTAGGAGTTGTGCAAGCAGTTATGTAATGAGGGGAACAGGGGCATGTCGTACTAACGATAAGGGCACAGGGGGAAGAGGTGGGAACGAGAAGGATTATGGAGGTACGGGTAGAATTCACGATGGAGGAAATGCAGCCAGCGATGTGGAGCATGGAATGGATGGAGTGGAAATGGAAGGGTAGCTATGCTTACCAGAGAATGGGTTAAAATGCCTATTGCAGAAATTGAACAATATCTGGAAGATATCCCGCCAGAATGGAAGAGGGGAGTGGAGGTTCCGGTATTGAAGGGAGAAGATTCCAAGAATGTAGAGAACTGCATAGGTGACAATCATGGACCCTTCATATACGATCATGATGGAGATAGTGAAGAGTAGGTTGGAGGAAGAGCAAAATTTGGATGGTTACCCGAAGAACAAGGGGGTTTAGAAAAGGGAAGGGTACCAGGGAGGAGGTAATTGTGTGGCCAGAATGAGTGAATGATATCCGGGGCATGAGGATGGAATGTACGCGACCTTCGTAGACCTGAAAGCGGCGTTTGACAATGTACCGAGAACGGAGATCATAGAATGTATTGCGTAGATCTTTAATCAAACGAGAAAATTAAGAACATTTGTTTTATCATATACTATACCAACAGTTGAGTTGAAATAATTAATGCAAATACTTAATGTAAATAATTAACGCAAATTGAAATGTCGCAAAACTGTAAACAGCCTTATAATCGGGAATTCTAAATCGGATACAAGTTTAAAAAGTTGAAAAATTCACATGAAAAAATTCCAAACTCTTTTTCTAAGGAATTATTGAATTTATCAAATTAAAACTTTCACGGTGAGATAGCTTTTTCCCATAACTACATAATATCAAAATTACAGCTCGATCCGAGCACTTTCATGCAAATCGTCGAAAATTTCCAAAGGGGTAACACTGGCCACTTTTTCGCCGAAAAAACTGAAATTAACGGAATAGAAAAACGAAAAAAACGAAAAACGAAAAGAACAGAATGAAAATCTGCTTACAATAGCTCAAATAGTTTTTTCGTAACTTAAATATTTTCCGAGATAAACGGGAAAACGATTTTGGAAAATTTTGGGAAGGGTAGATTGAGATGGGAAAGTCATTACAAATGTTATTTTTTCATTATCACTTAAATTATTGGAGTTATTAAAGATTTCTGAAAAATGATATTTTTGTAAAAATTTATAAAATTAATAATAATAAAATACGTGGAAAAAGCGTGGTTCGTTTATCAAATGAGAAAAGTACGAAAAATTATTGTATCATATACTCTATATACTGATAGTTGAATTGAAATAGCTTAATGTAAAAATTCGTATCTTCAAAAAATATCAGAAAACTCTAAACAGTATTATAATGAACAAGAAATTCCATATCGGATACAAGCTTAAGACCATGGAAGATTTTACATTAAAAAATTTCTAAGCTCATTTTTCGAGAAACTATTGGTGTTATCAAAATATAACTGCACGGGGAGATAGCTTTTGCCCCCGAAAACATAATATAAGAATTTCAGCTAGATTCGAGCACTTTCATACAAGACCACCAAAAGTCTCCCAAAGGGTAACATTGTCCACTTTTTCAGTGAAAAAACTGAACTTGATGCACTCGAAAAACGAAAAAAAAACAGCTCGGTCCAAAATGAAAATCTACATGCAATATCGCAAACAATCTTATCTCAACCATAATAGTTTTGGAGAAAAACGGGAAAATTTTTGGGAGGGTCTCTTCCAAAATTGAAGCATCCTTTGCCTGGATGCTATCACACGTATAAAGAATACAGCAACATAGCATATGTAATGAAAACCCTTCTGTAAAACTGACATAAAGTAAACATGTCACCTTCGGCTATAACATACTATTTCAAAATGACGTTGAAATTTCACAACCTGGAACTTGAATAACCTTGATTTACAAATGTGTTATATACCAAAATTTTAGTTTACTCAATTTACACAGAAAAACCTCTTCAAAATGGGTTACGTTTCAACTTTCGTTCAGTTCCTAGGAAGAACAAAAGGCAAAAACATTATGAAACATATTTAACTACAAAACCCACCTAATATTTGTACTCAAAAACAGGTCCTATTAAAGTACGCTATGTAATTTGGCGATGGTATCATCGATATCAGCACACTTTAAGCGCCGAAGTCCTGCACAAGTGCATCAAAGGAATGCTGAAGACATGTCTGCAACATCCAACAGATTTGCATAGAATGCATATAAGTCGTACGAAAGGTACAAGACTGGAGGACACAATTAATATAAATAATAATTCATTACTATTATTATTTTGTCTAAATTAAAGGAATGAGCTTAATCAACACAATAGCCAGACGAGCCATATACACCGACATGAGCCTGAATGAAATTGTTGCTTTACTCTGGTCCAGTTTAATTGTCGTCCAACATTTTCAATTGCGTTGTGTGTTCACCGGGACATTGAAGAAGCATTACCGACAGTTTGTTACTATTTTATCAGTACTTTTACTTTATTAAACTTATTAAAGATTTAAAATATATGATATGTATTTTAATAAATTGCAATTAATTACAGAAGACAATATCAGAAAGCACTCATAACTTACCACCGGGTCCTCTCGATGCTCCTCCCACAATTAACCAATACTGTCATTCAAGCAATCCTGGTCTTCTTCAACGCGGCACGTTTATGGTCACTGGAATCATACGTAACAGACTCTTTTTTGTATATCATCAACATGAGCAATCAAGATCATGGTATTGAGATCATCAAAAACCTCATGGACATTGTCAACATGCGTCGAAGCGTAGAAGATGTGAGGGACGTACTGAAGATCATCCAGAATTTGTTCGAGCAAGTGCACTGGCGTCATAAAATGATGACATTTCCTCTTGAGCAAATGCTAAGCTTCTATAAAGAAAGCACGAAACAGTCGTGGTATGAAAGTGTGCGTATGCACTTGGAGAATTGTTTTTGTTCCATGTTGCTGTGCATGGAAAGAGTCGATATTGTAAATGTCGTAAGTTTCAATGTTTCAATCTCTCAATATTTCAATGTTTCAAGAAAACTAATCAATCTTACATGTTAGTTAGCGACGATGGTCAACTGGGTGGAAGCCATCATTCCATCGCCTATAACCTTCACCCGGATCCTCGAATTCGCCGCCGAGATCAACAACAAGGGACCTTACAACACCTGCTTGGATATCAACTTAATGCACACCTTGCTAGACCTCTCTGCGTCCGTGTACAAAGAAGGCAGTCTACTCGCATGTCAATTGCTTTTCCTTGTTCTAGATCGGCACAAAAACGGCACGGAACTACTACACCCGAAGATTTTCTACCGCAAAGGCGACTTTCCCCTCCAGAAATCGGTATTCATCTTTGATGACGTGATATTCTGTGAGAATATCAGCACTATTCTTCTCCCGAGTCTCATAAGTGCGTTGATGCAACATGGCGCTCACCGAACGTCCGTGGAGACCATTTTCGCTATAATGGGGGCTATTATAGTGGAAGTGCCGTGCGCATTCACAGCCGCCATTGCTGTTTCCTTCGCAATGTCTGCCCAAGAGTACGCGTTAACTGCTACTGACCTATTGGAATCATCTGGGTATCGAATTCACGCTGCTGTCATCAGTTTACTGTCTTTGCTTTGCTACGTACACAATGCTAAAGTAAGGTTGAAGGTTAAGTTTTCATTTTAGTTGGGGTTGATAAATGTTGTTTACTTTTAGTGTCTGTATGAATACTTGTGTACTATAATGGATTATAGAGCGGAATTTGCTTCACAACTTCTTCCACCTCTGTTCACTACTTATAAAACGCATCCACGACTAATGAATCGGAAAGATATGTACTTCGATGACTGGACGGTGAGGAATGCGTTGAAGCATTGCTTTATCATTCGTACCCATAATATTACGATGGGATACAAAAATCAGAATTGCTATTATGATATAATTTAAGTTTTACAAGTTTCACCTTATAAGGTGTTACTTATAATACACCCTCACCAAATCTAATATACATGAAAATTATATTTCATTGCTTAAATATAGTTAATTAATTGCGAAAATCGGTTTCACATTTTCAATCGGGATTCCTCGCTTGATAACGTGAGGAATTGTCTTTGGTACCATGCTGGGAACAAAATCATAGTTATAATACAAATATTTTAAAACACGTATATACAGTAGAATCCAGTTAATAGCCATAACCTCAAAAAAAGTGGGAAATATGTTTGATTTCAAATTCCTACAATTCCTTTGTATATTTACCTAAATATGGGTCACCGGAGTTTGAAAAATGTACTCATATTACACTAGACCCTAGTGAATCGAATGCTGAAAAGAACTTTCTGATATCTATCATAGTTTTAGAGAGCGCTGTAAACTTCAATTGTTCCATTTTGTCATAGGTTACTTTTTTTCTAAAAATATAAATGGTATCCGAAAACGCTTTTCAGCATTCTATTCAGCAAGGTTTGGTGTGATGTGGGTAAGATTTTTAGCTTCCGGTACCGCCCGAAAGTTAGTAATTTCAAGCACTGGAAACTAAATCTAGGAAAAATCTAATATTGCAAATGGTTTTCTGATTTCTCTTGTAAGTTATGACAAAAACAATGGAGAAATACACAGATGGACGAAATAAGAGCTTGTCATGTGTGGTTCTTAAAAAATGGGGTGTCTTATCTACATTATAGTAAATCTAGTTTTAAATTGTCTCATAAAATATCAATATAAACTGCATATTAATTGGACTCTACTGTATATGATATTATTGATACATACTTGATGCAATCGATTATGGGACACACAGATAAACACATTGTACATCCAGTACAATCATCAGTGACGGTAGGAATGTGGGTTTCGGCATCAAATTGAATAGCTTGGTAACCCG